>AP025041.1:2977823-2991346 GCA_036186865.1 Eustoma russellianum
TGTGAACCTAATCCCATTCCCGCGGCTTCACTTCTTCATGGTTGGATTTGCTCCTTTAACATCACGAGGATCTCAACAATACAGAGCATTGACAGTTCCAGAGCTTACCCAGCAAATGTGGGATGCTAAGAACATGATGTGTGCTGCTGACCCTCGACATGGCCGATATTTGACAGCATCAGCTATGTTTAGAGGAAAAATGAGCACCAAGGAGGTGGATGAGCAGATGTTGAATGTCCAGAACAAGAACTCGTCCTACTTTGTTGAATGGATTCCAAACAATGTCAAATCCACAGTGTGTGATATCCCACCTACTGGTCTTAAGATGGCATCGACCTTTATTGGTAATTCAACTTCAATTCAAGAGATGTTCCGCAGAGTGAGTGAACAATTCACTGCCATGTTTAGGAGGAAGGCTTTCTTGCACTGGTACACAGGGGAAGGAATGGATGAGATGGAGTTCACTGAGGCTGAGAGCAACATGAATGATTTGGTCGCTGAGTATCAGCAGTATCAAGATGCAACAGCAGATGAGGATGGAGACTATGAGGATGAAGAGGAAGCCTATCATGAATGAAAGGAATAATGAAAAAGGATGTTGGAATGTCATTTTAGTGTGGTAGCTATAGCTTCTGAAAGCTTCCTTTTGCTATGGTTGTAACCTCAACTACCAGTTTTCTTAACTGTGGTGTGATATTTGGGCATGGAAAGTATGCAACTTTATGTAGACTATTTCTATATCTAATGGATGTTGCTGGTTTTTTTCATTTTCATGATACGTCTGGGTGTGTGAACTAAGCTTTTAAAGGTTTTCCTCCTGTGCCTGGACAACCCTAGTAAATTGACCTACTGAGGTTCCTTCTTTCTTGTCTGGTTCATATTCAAGCAGCAATTTTATCGAAAAATAACATCGTTTCTGATGATACCGATTATATTTTGTGCAGTCATTGTGTTAGCCAAACCCGCTGCCAAGCTCTTTTCTGACCCGTACTTCTAACTTCTAAGAGTATTTAGAATCTAATTTCCACCTTCACAAACGCACGTATAGCACAAAATTGAATCTTTGGTCAAAATTGCTGCAGAACTCGGCAGATATTACGTCAAGGTTTTTTTCCTTTTGACGACTATACAATAAAATGTTGATACCAAATGGCACCAAAAATATTAACGCAGTTCAATATCACCATGCATGTATGCTTAGATCAAAAGATTCACTAATGTCCCCATACTTGCATCTACAATTCTATATATCTATTCTCTTTGCTATATATTAATTCAATCAAGAGCTTTAGTTGGCACGTCAGTCTATTTGGTAGCTACAGCTAGCTTAAATGTTAAGTGAATTGCGTCTTATGTCATTCATAATAAACAATAATAATACATTGGATGTATCACTAATATCATTACATAATGTCATACTATCATAAAATTCAATAACAATTCTTTTTGGATGTGGCAAACGCATAAAGAATCCATGTACTCTTTCACATTCTTTAATAAAGTAGTCTTTTAATATATATATACTAGACATTACTTCTCATTTGTAAGCATCAATAAAAAACCTATATACACTTGCACATTCTCTCATAAAGCAGCCTTATACAATATCTACTAGACATTGTATCTTGTTTGTACTATCAATCACGATCAATTAATCTAATCAAGTGAGATACCACAAACATATCTTATTTGTACTATCAATCACAATCACTTAATCCAATCAAGTGAGATACCACAAATATAGAACATGAAGATTTTCTCGCCAACAACAATCATATGTAGGTATGAAACTCAGAAATTTTACATTTCATTATCGTATCATTGTCTGACAATAATTTTCTTTTATCATATTTTCAAACAGTACTTCTGTTCTTCCATGATTGTAGCGTGACATATTTCTACAGATTCTTTATACACAACGTGACATATGTAAATAGCTTTACAGGAATTTAGCGATCCATTCAATATTGGGCACCTTTTTACCTTTTTTTAACTGTTATTTGGTCAATATAAATTAAACATATACACTATAAACATTGTTTTGTTTCCAATATTAACTAAAATTGTTGGTTTATATATATCGAGAATGCGACATTCTTGTCTTGAAAAAGAGTTGCTTATTAATTTAACTTGTTACATTCAAGTCGTGTTTTAAGTATGTCAATTAAAAATATCAAGTACTCCATGTCCTTGCTCTTAGTTATTACTATGATACCATGTCTTTAATTTGACACATAAGGTGAAAATAGAGAAACCTTTGGGAAGTGAAGATAAACATACTAATAGTCTACACCAAATACATGACCTAATTGATTTAGTTAGTAAAAATCTCTCTTTTATGAAGTTATAACAAATCCGATCTATGTTTTGTATGTACAATGAGCTAATTTTTAGGGTTGAGGGAGACAATGCTGTTTTTTTGTTTAAGGAAATGAAAAATACACATTTTTAATTAATACATTATTATGTTATTTTTATATATTGAAATTATGTCATGATTCATTTTTTTACTATTGATCAAAGATGAGGTATGTATTTATAGAAAATAGTGGATATTTATCATTAAACATCAAATTCCAATTAGAAAAGAAATGCTGGAAAAAAAAAACACAAAAGGGGAAGGAGAAAAAAGGGAGAAAATTGTTCGCCTCAATAACACATGAATAACAGAGAGCACTCAACATACATTGCGGAGAAAAAATTCCCAGGTGCTTTCCGGCTCATTCATCAGAAGAACCATATAAAGATTGAAACTTGAAGGAACCCCGAAAGTTATTGCAGCATTTGATTGTAGAAAATGGCAACTGCTCTTGCAAATCGAGCATCTTCAATAGGCTATACGGCACGCTTATTTAGATTCCCTTACAACTTCATCAGCAGCTTTAGCACTTCCACTAGTAGTAGTTCTCCGGCGGCGGCGGATGGAGCCAAGCCCACAAAACCCAGGCGCAAAAAAGAAGAAGAATCTGTTTGAGGTGGCTCAGTTTTTGCCCAACTGGGGCATTGGATATCACATGGCCAAAACTCACTGGACCAATGTATCCTATGAAATCACCAAACTCAATCTTTACAAGGTTACTACTTCTTGATATAATTATTATTATTTATTTCGTTCAGGTTCTCCTAGATTCCTCAAATCCTATTTAGGGTTATAGTTTGGTTATTAGGGTTTATGGGTTTTGCAGGATGGTAGACATGGAAAAGCATGGGGAATCGCCTATAAAGATGGTGAGGATGCTTATTTTGTAGATGATTTAATATTTGTTAATTGAATGACTCTGAATCTGTTGGTTGAATTGCTCTAAAGTATTCAATGGTGATATTTCCTAGATCCAGAAACGTTAAGAAGAGCTTTTTTTTTTTGCTTTTCTTTATTTTTTCATGCTGGTTTGACGGATTAAATCAGTTTGCTTTTGGTGTTTAGTCACCTTGATTCCGTAGATTAAGATTATGCTGAATGGTGTATATGTTTGTCTGTGTTGGGGTATAATTGACAACCAGTGTAATTAGTGCTGTCAATTTATGAACGCACTTTTTATATGCTTATTCCTACTTATAGAGAATTTAGTGCTACATTTTGGACGATTTCTTTTTGGTGTGATCAAGAACCCTTCCAGTGGAGCAGAATGTTATTGGGCTCAGAGGAGGACCAGCAGACGTTTCAGAGACACATTCCATGGCCTGGCCTGGCGGCTACATTTTATTGTTTATGGTTGGATAGAAACCAAAAGTTCTGCTTTAACTAAAGCATAGGGCGTATCCAGAAAGCTCAGGAAACGCTCGCTACTATGAGACCCTTTCCTGGTGCTTGGGGTGGGGTAAAGAAGAGTAAGAAAAATTTTCTTGTAGCTCTCAATTGTCACATTGATTACAACACTTCATGAGAATATAAGGGAGCTGAGTTGAGTTTTCTGTTTACAGAAAGATGTCTGGTGTAGTGATACAATGGATATTGTGATCCTTGGTTCGCAGTTGATTGTATTTATTGATATGGAAAAAAATCACAGATTTATATCTGTTGGTTGATTGTATTTATTAATATGAACAAAAAAAAAATCACAGATTTATATCTGTTCCTCACCCCACCAGGAAAAGAGAAGTTGGGGTTCTGAACTGAACCACGGACTAATCTTGTTTGCCTAATCTTGCCTTTCTAAGGTTGCGGCTGCTTTAGTTGGTGTGGGGAGCACTGGTTACTTGGTGGCTCGTGATGAGCTTTTTAAACCTTTGCTTATGGTCGATTACCATTCAGCTAATGTGCCACGCATCATGGGCCATGATGGATCCCTACCCTGGTAACCGCTGTGTGTTTTGGAGGAAAAGGAGCAGTTAGCACGTGCAGATAGACTAAATAAAGCTTTTGTTTCTTTGGTTGTCATCCGGTGAATTACATTTAGATAATTATTGTATGGATGAAGTTATAACTTAGAATCTCCCAGCAACGATACAAGATTGACATAGGCAGTATCAAATGTTGCGTGACTGCTTTTTTGCTTTTGCCCCTAGGAGCTTGATAATCTAGGCTTTTGTGGATTATGCTCCAAGTATCTGTTTACTAATTTTGAAGATGTTATCGTGAGCTATAATCAGAAAATAGGAGGACTCTTGTACTCATGTAGAAGAAGATCAGGGACCAACGTTTGCTTGAACAAAACAGAAAGGTAGCTTGTTATTTGCTTTGGCAGGACGTTTTGGCTGGACTCTTCTATACTGCTATTTAGCAATATTGATATTGTTAGATGATTCAAACTTGACAATTGGCCAGCTATCAAATTTACAGCAGCCGAACTTTTGCCATACGTCCTGTCATCCTGTGATGATGGAGGCCAAAATGCCAATATATTGAATGGTACTGGCAATGATATTAGAATACTCCATTTGCCAAACCTTTCATGGCAAGGAACTGCTGTAGATGAGATTTTAGATTCTCATAGCTTGAGTCATTACTCTGAAAAGTGGTTAGTTTGCCAAACATGTTTTTCCAAATGAGTTGGAGGGCATCTTGATGTAGTTCAACACATTCAGCCATTTGGGTGGACACCTTGAGTGATGTTTGCGGGGGCTACGAAAATCGCACGTGCGATGTTGCAATTGATGATATTATTATCTTAGCGACATGTGGATCGATAGTTGCCATTAATATAAATTGTGTGTGAGCTATTGAAGTCAATTTTCACTAGACAATCCAATAGACTGAATGCCAGAAGTCACTGAGTTTGAGTCATTGATTATGTCCTCTGTTCTTCCTTTGTGCTCAAACTTTTGTGAGCTTTCAACATGTGTTGTTCTAGCTCTCTTGTTTGCTTGGTTTGATAAACTAGAAAAATCTTCCAGACTTGCCAAATGTGTTTGCTCATCTAATTTGACTTCACTTGGCATCAACTTATGCCGTGCCTGTTTTCAGGTGTGGCAGCTGATGCTCCTAAGAAGATAAGCGGAGTACATAAACGCTGCTGGAAATACATTCCAAATATTAAGAAAGCAGCAGAAAGTTCACCTGCTCCCGTAGTTCAAGTTGTTTGATGTGATTTTGCTGGCACTTAAACGCGTTTCCTTGGTGGTTTTCAGCAGGACCTTTTACTCAAGTTGTTTCTAGGATGTATTCAGGAGCAGTAGATCATGAGATCACATATGTTGCTCTATTTGGGATTATTATGCTCAATCTCAATTTTCTAGTCCACTTGCATATCCACATCTCTCTGTTTGGATCCTTTTTTCTTTCTCATCTCGGTTGTGGTGCAAATCTATTAACTTTGTAACTTGAAAATCCTTCATTCCTGATTGAAGTCATTCTCTGGTTAATGCTTTTAATGCAAGTTGTAACACTCTGCATCCTCCCACCGTTGGTGGAGGCTTCACGCAGTTCCATGGGGCTGGGGCAGTGGAGGACCTCGGGGGTATAAATGACCTTTTGCTGTGAGAAAATATAAATGAAAAGTACCTCAAGGGTGCAGCAACGTGGTCTAGTGTTGGGGGTTGGGGGATCATCAAAGTGCATTTGGTTCGTTTTTGTTTATAAAAAGTTGACCAAAGAATACTGTGTAAGTTCTCGTCCAATTTAGAAGGTCGTTGAGCTTCTGATTTACATCTTCCATGATGCTCTTTGATACTAGAACAGTGAGATTTTAGTGTGAAGGATTTCGCCTTTTGCTCTAAGATAACAGAGTAACTGCCCAGAATCTCTTACCATGCGCTGCTGCTGAGATCGAGGAAGGTACGCAGCAGCCGACTTTACGGTACCTCCTGGCTGACTTCTTTTCTCTAGTGCTGTTTAGGGCTTCATGGTCTAAATCAATCTTTTTTATATGTTTTTTTTTTCATCATTTTAGCTAATCGATTGTCTTCTGCTCGGTTAATTTGTTGGTGGTGGAAAAATTAAAGGTGTTGATGCATTTAGCCACATGGAATTTAGGAATTAGATCCAGTTATGCCAATTTCTTACTAATGAAATCGACTTGTAATTAATTTTAATTGATTATTTTCCATGACTGAATAACCAACAACAACATTACTTCATTGTCTTAGAAGCTCTCGCCTATGACGGGATATGAGGAGTCGGATGTGCGCAATTATAATCATGTGCGTTAGAAACACACAGAGGTTGTTTCTTGATGACCTATAATGAAAATTGCGTCAAAATGTTGTCGATCAACTATTACTCAATTAATAGAAACGCAACTAATTTAGTGATTCATTTTTCTTTATTCAATCATATTTCAAAGTTAAAAAAGTGTCTCTTTTACTCAATTGGAAATGAAAAACATAACTGAATAACCAAAAGAATGCTTATGTCTTCATGCAAACCGGAAAGTATTAAGTTATAATAGTCAGCAGCCATGTTCATAAGAATTTGTTTTTGGATTTTTTTTTTTTTTGGTAATGTAAATGATAGGAAGATACCAGAAGTCAACCTGAGTTTTTTTTTTTTTTTTTTGAGAATCAGTCAACCTGAGCTTGAAAGGGGAAAAAAAGAAATGGAAGCTACATAGATATTAAAAAGAAGGCCTTTTATATTTTTGTGTTAGGAAGGAGAAGAAAAATTATAGAATCCTTCTTGATATGGCATACAGAAAAAGACAAAAGTCAGCAGGAAGGAAATATAGCAAAATGCCAATACGTGTCCATTGGGGGTAAACATCAGGTATATTATACATTACCAAATATGCTTTTTAATTTACATTTTTTTCCCACTATTTTAAAAAAGATCAATATATCTTTGACTTCTTGTTTCATAAAAGACGGCAAAAGGCAAAATTCTTTTATTCTATTGTATGGCCCTATTTTAGTGGATCTTTTCTTTTCTTTTGTTTTGTAGAAGCTTAAAAGATTCTTCCGGACAACTAGTAATTGAGGGACTTATTCAACCTTTTACGGATTTCATTATACAGTCCTATTTCAATGGATTTATGTGGAAGCATAAAAGATCTTTTAGCTTCTAATTCTTAATTAAAAAATTTATGAAGTCGTTACAATTGTTCTTTTTTTGGATTTATTGTTGGACCATAATCTCCACAACATGATACTACGGCCAACCCCCCCCCCCCCCCCAAAAAAAAAAAAAAGAAGAAAAAAGAAAAGTGCAGTTAGATAGTAATTCCACAACATATAACTACATGTTGATGTGCTGCATTTTAATCCATATAATTGTATAACGTCTCGCATGTATATAGCAGCCTATTATGCTGTTGAGATGGTTGGAACGTTATGCATATCAAAAGTCAACGGCATTCTTTGTTCTTACAATTGGCAGTACCGTACATGCACAGCCGGTGGGATATAATTTTACCATAAATTACGTGTTACCAGTAAATCACATTAGTCTATGTGAATAAATTTTTGTTTCTCCTTACAAAGTTTTACAATACAGTTGACAAGGACCTCTTACAATATAAAACTTGTACCTACCGACGCCGGAAGGCATGAAGTTTCTTTACTGTAAAACTTCAAAAAAAGAAAATCTCCAAAAATGGTAACGTACTTTTCTAGGATCCGTGAGCTGTAGACAGATTTTGTAATTGCAGGCGACGCTACCAAAGTTACGAGATTAACAATTATTTCATCAACGTCTCACGCACCTCGACGAGATGGTGTCATGCAAAACTACGTCCATTATATCTATGGATCGTCAAGTTTTTGTAGATTTTTATTACAATGTTAACTTGTCGTGTGTGCATAGTTGGCCAAACTTTACAGTTTGAGTAATTATACTCTTTTTTGTGTGATGAAAGGGACAGAGATACATACACATATGTATATATATACGTGCGTATGTGCGCGTGTGTATATATATATATGTGTATGCAAGCAGTACTGATGCACACGATAAGCATAATATATGTGCATATGCATGTCAAGTACGTCACCATCACATATGTTGGTATCATAAGAAGATACATTAACTAAATGGATTTGATAATTTCATGTATGTTCAGACTGCATGTATATATAGGCGAAAACAAATAAAAAGTCACTATTTAATCGGGTCTCTCATCGTAAAATTCACCCCACTGCTCGTTCCTCTCTCTTGATCGTCTATATAAAGTAGAAAAAAACCTTTCCAAGTAATCACAAGAAAGCTAAATAAGAAGCCTGCAACTCTAAAACCCTGAGAAAACACACTCGACAGCATCATAAAGAAATGGCATTTGTTCTCCTTGTCATTCTCTCTGTTTTCTTGCAAGGAGCTCTTGGTATATGTCCCTCTTTTAAAGTAGTTTTTTCTTATCATTCTTTATAGCAAACTCTCTATCCTTTGGGATGGAAGTATTGTTTGTCTGCTTTTAACTTTTTCCACATCTTAGCGATAGCTTTTGATGTCGTTGGGATATACTGAGTATGTGTTGTTTTTGGGACGGGCAGGTGAACTAGTGTGCGAGGAGTTGCCAGTGGAGCTGTGTTCGTTTGCTATATCGTCGGAAGGAAAGCGATGCTCACTGGAGAAGTATAAGTACATGGATGAAAATATGATGGAGTTTGAGTGCAAGACATCAGAGGTGGTGGTGAATGACATGAAGGAATACACAGAGAGTAATGAATGCATAAGGGCTTGTGGGCTTGACCGTAAATCTGTAGGGATTTCATCGGACATCCTAATGGAACCTCGTTTTCTTGTCAAGATATGTTCCACACAATGTTACCAAAACTGCCCCAACATTCTTGATCTTCATACCAACTTGGCTATGGCTGAAGGTTTGTGTTCTCATTTCATCCAACCAATTACTACTTTGTTTATCGGTTTTGGTACAGGTACCTTTCTGTTTATACTCCTTCAAGCTTTTGTTGAAAGTATGACATGTGTTATGTCAATGCCGTAGTGCTTAGTACTCGAACATTGGCTCAAGACATTTTATCGCCGGATGAGATCCTAGTAGGTAAAAGTGAGACCACCAATTACGCGTCGGCACGTGTACAAAATCAGTTTTTTTAAAAAAAAATTGCAGCACCCCTTTGCTTCTATACACGTGGCGACGCGTGATTGAAGACCTCACTTTTAGCCTCACTTTTAGACTCCTAGGATCTTATCGCCCCTTCTTAGTCCGGAAAAGCAGGAACACCTTCCCACTATAATTATCTGCCTACAACATCCTTTTTCTGCCGTGTCTTTTAAATAATATATCGCAGTTTTATTAATAGGTGTAATAGAAACATCGTATGAACAAAAAGTTTCTATGTATTAGCCTTTTTTGTGTATTTACAGACAGTCGAGATATATATTTAGCACGAGAACACAATTAAACATCCGTTCACACAAATCTTTGTCCGTTTCTTTGGCGATGATATGATACCAATCTTTGTGAACATAAAACAGGTGTGGATCTACCAGAGATGTGCAAGGTTCTACAAAAGAGTTCACGGCGGGCAATGTCTCAGCTTCTAAGCTCCGGTGAAGCCGAGTATCCGAGTTATGAAGCACTTGCTCCTGTTTCTGATTTTAACTATTGAGCTGAAGTGTCTATGTGAAGCAAGTGCAGAATCTCTGGAGAAGTTGATGCAGTGAGAAAACAAGAACTAGGGGTTCAACACTATCTTGGGGTCATATTTTAGAGCCAAATAGTTTTCACACTCGGGTTAATTTTCATTTCTCATTGTAGTCGGAGCATGAAAGGGAGACGAATAAAGAAAAAGTGTGAAAATTATTGGCTTTAAAGGACATGTAATATGTTGCATGTGTGCTAAAGTGGACTTGTTTGATTATCGGAAGTTTTCTTTTAGCACTTACATAAGTTTTCTAGATAAAATTTGCCTATGTAAAGAACAATAAATGAAATAAACCGAGGCAGGAACAGACCAAACATTTCTAATCCCAATTATTTTAATAGAAATCAAACCAGAAAATGAAAAAGGAAAACCTTTCTTAGCTCTTTATAATACATACATACATACATACATATATATATATACATACATATATATATATATATGTATGTATATATATATATGTATGTATATATATATATGTATGTATATATGTATGTATATATGTATATATGTATGTATAACACGTAATAGTTACAAATTGAAGGAGAAGACCCACATTGAAAAATTTTATGATGTTCAATGAGTAACTAGTAAGTATTTTTAGGTCAATAAGATTAAAAGTACCTAACAAGTTACAATGATGAACGTGTAAGTTAGAGAATCTATCTTCAATTATTATATTTTTCATTGATATTCGAGTATTCGAGTTAGTACTAGCATTTATTCAATAATCATCTTACAATTTGCCACCAGTACTTCATTGACCAGAAATGAACTTCAAACTTCTTGTTCTAAACTTACTAGCTATATGTTTTCGAAATCCAAAAAAGAGAAAAAAAAAAAAAGAGGGGGGGGGGGGGGGGGGGGGGGGGGGGGAGGACGAAACTTACAAGCCTATTAATCCCATCACGCCTGCAAAACTCCAACACACTGCCAAAAATGGATGCACGGTCAAATCCATTGTATTTACCACGGTTTTGACTTAAAAATCGTATATTCACAATCAAAATAAGAGCTCGACAGTTTTATCAAAACCATAGGACCGTAATACTATAATTTTGTCAAAACCGTATATGATAAGATGTGAAATTACTTTCAAAACCACGATAATTGTGGTTTTTATTTATTAAAACTAAAATATTTTTAATTTATTTCTCAGAAATGAAGAAATAGAATAACCTTACCCAAAATGAGACATAGTAGGAATACAAGATCCTTACCCGATTACCAGAAACGTAACACCGCAACCAAAAAAAAAATCCAATTACATAGCCATTATAAAAATACTCCACGAGTTCTTTGTTTGTTTTTTTTTTCCAGTTCACCATATCATCATCCTCTGGGGGTGAACAGATCTATGCAAATCCTTATGGTCAAGACAAACAGTCAGATGTTCTCAGAGAAAGATTACTCATAAGCCAGGATTAAAAAAATAAAAGGCAAAAGTCATACTTTGCAAAGCTAGAAAAGCCTTAAGGAGAGGTCTCTACTAATATCATTCCTTGACATGCATATCTTCAACACCTTCCCGAATTTTAAAATCCGAAATGGCCTGATCAAAGGTGCTTCTGATATGCTGGCACATGAGAATAAGATTCTCACTGGAATCTTTTAAAACTTCGCTTGCACGATCACCTAAAATGAAATTTGACCAGCAGTCAAAAGTTTGCTCCATGAAAACCAAGCTACGGGACAATAGAGGATCAGAGAGAAAGAAACAGAACACCATGGTTTAAAATGCTACAAAATTGTTATAGTAGTGTGTGTGTATATATATGTAATGTACATGATATAGCATATATTTTACAATATAATCAAGTTAGAAGGATATATAAGTTAGAAAAGAAGCTGAAAAGATGTACATGCTAAAAGCCTTAGACGTGCCACAATCATGAAATAGAACATCTGTATGTTGGAAAAATTTTCTTACAATGCAGAAATTTTACCAGTTGTTTGGACTCTAATATTAACCAGGGGATCAGATGGATGTGGAATGCTATATCCACAGAATGTTACTCTTGGACTGCAAGAATAAGTCAGAAGTTAAATCATCCATACCAGATAAATAATCAACCTTTACAAGTCAGCAAAGTCCGCAAAAGACAATCACTTGGCAAAAATTCTACTTCAGTGAAATCAAGTATATCCTAGAAAATATTTTAACAGCCAAAGAAATAATAAGCTCACTCTTGATTAAGCATGAATCTGAGGGAGTTAGCTAATGTATGATCTTCATTGGTCAACGCAAATGTGGCCTGTGATACATCCTCATACGACCCAAGCTCCATTCTCACTGCAGATCAAAGGAAACAAAAAAAAAAAAAAGAAAATTTTAAATAAGAAAGAAGCCTCCATCCAAAATTAGTTGTCATGATGCAGGAGGATTGACATCAGCTACACAAAATCCAAGTTCTTCAATTAAATTTTCAACGCCTCCAAACAACAAAATGGACACCACAACCTTGTTGCAGTAGTATATAGCGCCGGATGAGCACTAAGAACTACAATATTGGAGTTTGTCAAACATTTAGCAAATAAAAGAGCAAGTCAACCAACAAATAATAGCAGCCTAATTTTTATAAGGAATATTCTCACAAACCTCTCTTGAGGTTTGCCGAAGTTGCAGTCCGACCAATCAGGTATTAAAAAGTACATTAAATTTGAATTTACAAATTTTCCTGACATGACTATACGATTCTTCTTCCCACTTCAGATACAAACATGAAACCATCTAGGAAAGAATAGCTCCAAATGGGCGCCCTTTGCTAGAAACCTACACTACGTTTCAAGAATAACACCCTGATATTCGGCCACTTGGAGCGCCATCACTGGAACTGTCCACTTGGAGTGCCAAGAGAATGCTTTCAAACCCTATATTTCAGCTGTTCATTAGTCCATCTGTTCCTCACTTTCTTATCAGATCTTGTACTGGGTTTAAGAACCCAATAAAAGACATTTCCTCTGTTCCTTAGCCATCTTACCTTCTACACTAACATGTATAAATTACCCAAGATGCAAGCTTGGGCAGTTCCAAAACTCCCAGCTTAAGGACAAGGAGACTTTGCAGGGGAAGAGATGTCAGGAACTATAAGTTTGGAAAACAAAAAGGAACTAAATAAATAAGTAGATACTGGAATTGATTGAATTCTAAGGAAGGCAGCATTTGATATTGTCATTGCTTAATTAGATACTTTAGCTTGATAGAATTTGTACTCAAAACTTAGCCTTTTTGATCTTGAGCAATCTGGTGAACCACCAGTCATCATCATTGGTCTGTTATATGACATATTGTCAGTTTATTTTCTGTTAGATGACAAGTGAAGCTGCAAGCTTTTCACCTTTTTTTGAGCTAGATGTTGCTGAGCTCGTGAAGAGCACTTTGGGGTTCAGGATCGAGGATTTGTCTTTCGGGAACAAGATGAAGATCACATATGTTATTCAATGTATTCATCATATTTTTACATGAAATGAAGATTGGTTAAATTCCTGCCTCCCAGCCTATTCTTTCCTGGATCTCACCAGCATCCCCCCCCCCCCCCCCCCCC
>AP025041.1:2991356-3017219 GCA_036186865.1 Eustoma russellianum
CCCCCCCCCCCCCCTCCTCCTTCAGTTACCATCCTATTCAGCATTTTCTTCAGGTTCATAAAAAGATGAGGTATACAAAATTGGATACACATACATCTAGTTTAACATGTGGTCTGCCAGCATCTCAGTATTACAAGTCGCTGATTAATGCTTACTTACGACAATTTGAATAAAGAATACAGTCAAAGTGGGATTCCGTAACAAATTAATTACCTCAGTAAATTATTCGTACTTCAAGCTTGCTCTAGTTCTTCTAACTGGAACGTTCTCAGTTTCTTCCCTTACACTCTTGTCGTCCTCCCAAACCGGTGAGAACGTTCAATTGCCTGTTCCCAATCTCTGCAAATAACACCTATAACAAGACTCAGAATAAAGTATTCAACATCAAAAGATTGCCGAATCTCTGCAGACAACACCTATAACAAGACAAAGAATACAGTATTCATTGCCTCGACTAAAAGCACATCTACAGTCAAAACGTTATGATTTCTAACCTTCAGAAGACCTCTGGAAAATGAACATGTACCATCAAATTAGTGATATATTCACGATTAAGAAAAAGATAACCGATTTTCCGAGCAGCCAAAAGGACGAGTAGAAAAGGAGGAAAACTGATATAGACGACCAACCTAGTGCGGCAGCTTTCAGTCTGCGGCGGTGTTCACAAAAAGTGTCGGCGACTTTCTCTTTGGCAGGAGAAGAACAATAGATGAATTTCGCGCGGCACTCTGTTTTGAAGTTAATTTAGGGTTCATCGAAATGACGAGGTTATAAATCATCTCCAACCCAAAACACCAAATTTTGCACAAAATTACCTATTTGGTGCAATAAAGAGTAAAAAGTACTTCAACCATAAACACCAAATCTAACACCAAATAAGAATATTCATCAAAGATTCTTCTATCATTCTATTTTTAATTCATTATTATAAATAATTTAACACAAATTTAACATTCATGTAAATTTAACGTAATTATTCATTCCAGATTTTTGTTATATAATTTTTTTTATAACTAAATTAACGAAATTAAATTTTTATAACAAAATTAACAAAAAAAAAATTCTTATAATGAGATTAACAAAATTAAAATTCTTATAACAAAATTAATTTTTTTAAGGTAATTAAAATGGTGATGTGACGGATGAAAAGTGATTTGGTGCAATGAATAGTGTTGCACCTATTTGGTGCAACACTATTCATTTTCACATATTTGGTGCAACATTTGGTGCATGGTTGGAGGAGTTTTTGTGCACTACATGGGTGTTTTGATGCATGGTTAGAGATGGCCTAACGGGGTTTTTGAAGATCCTGTATCCGGCTCCTGTGTTTTTTTTATGAGTTTTTGTTCATATATTGTATTCATTATTTATAACTCTTAAAAATTTAATGATTAAAAACATTTTATGTATTTATCTTTATAACTATTATATGCTTGTGATTATGCTTTGCATCTTTTTCTTATTACTCGTGTGTTTATATGTTTAAATGCCTTTGAATAGAAAGCATATAATATAAACAAAACACATACAAAACATAGTGGGGAAAAATCAAACCATGTACATCAATTAGAAAACATTTAAAACATCCATTTAGCATGGTGAAAGAAAAAATCACGAACATAATATATATCCACTCTGTTCTAAAAATATTGTCAGGTTTTAACTTGAACATAATTTATTTTAAAATATCTAAGGAAAAAATTATGACAATATTTTTAAAACATAAAGAATATTTATATATATCTGTTTTGTGTCCGTCTAAAAGATCAAAAATGTTTTTCGATAAAAAGAAAAATCAAGTCATCTAGTTACATAATAATACTAATACATCTCCTCCTCAAATATGCTACTTCATTCTAAGATGAAAAGTCAAGTCATCCAGTAAAGTCAAGTCATCCAGTTACATAATAGTACTAATACATCTCTTATTCAAATATGCTATTTCATTCTAAGAAAAACACCGATATATTCAATATAGTAAAAGTAAAACGCGAGCTTATGTATAAATGAAACACTATATAGTTCAAACTTCTAAAGTGTTTATACATGGATAATTGATTGATGTCAAATCCATTGAGATTAGCAGAATCAAATGTTGACCATGTTCAGCTATGTACCAGGTAGTGTCTCTAACACGTATTCTTGATTGAGAATATTATCCGCATTAGTCACTTTAAAAAAAAACATATGAATTATATGAACACCACTCATTCCTTTAAAAGATATGAGACTGATGTAATATAAACTCAGGTTTCCACAGATATGATTTACAAACCATAATACCTGTGTTCATAATTCATATGGTATTTTAATATGAAATGGAGAATGTTATCCTTATTTAATGGAGAGAAAGATGAGATTGCTTCCATTCTTCTTGCTTTTGCTTTTTCTCATATCTTGTCTCTCTCTGAAAAATTCTATCTAACATGAATGACCAATAGATAAACCAAAAGCTGGATGAAGAATTGCTTCTTTGTGTTTTCTCGCTGCCTCCTGCTCTTCTTGTTTGGCTTCACCTGAAACTTTCTGGTCACTCGGTGAAACTTGTTACAGGAAACCTCTGGGACTATGGTGTACATATATATCTTCGATAAGCTTATTACGTGAGTTACCTGCCAATTCTATTATCAAGATTCTGATGTCTTTGACCAACTGCTTGTGTTGCAGAAATTTTTCCGGTTTAGTTTCCTGCTGTACATCCTATCACTTGGGTCCTTTGCTGATTGTATTATGAAATTCCTGATGCCTTCACCAGCTGATTGTGTTGCAAACTTCTCTTTTGCTTTCTGCTCTGTACATCCTATCCTACCATGTCTTGGTTTTCCGTTCCCTCCCGTTCTCATCATTTCCAGGGTCGCAGATAGGTTTGCCTGTAAAGTTTTCCCACATTTTTGCTTACACCATCTAGTTTACAATATATGCAGGTTTCATACGTCTTGCCGCATGACTCAACAACGGATTATGCAGACTACCACATTTTTATTCATCAAGTAGGATCATAACACCCACGCAATGAAACTTACTAGTTATTTCAATGTAACTCCGGAATGAATATGTCAAATCTTGTTAATTGATTCAATGTGCTTCGGGAATGAATTGTGTGGTCCGGTTGGCTGATTTGGATTGAAACGATAAGCGGGTCAAATTTGATTTTATAAAACGGACAGCTTACATTGTTAGATTAGAAGTTTGATACATGTTCAAAACAGATTCACTCTTACAATACGCTAAACATTTAGAGATTTAGCTTTTAAAGTAATAGCGGAAAAACCTTTTTCTAGACTTCGTATAACTCGATCAACCCACGAGTAACAATCCGAAAGAGAAGACAAGATATCAAAGACAACTAGCCAGTGAAGGACGTCGCTCTGGTATTGAAGGGAAGAAGAAACACTGATGAACCACAGGAAAAGAAAATAGCTTGTAGCCTTAAACGGAATCAAGAATTAAGCTCTCATTGATTCATACACTTTTCACTTATACGGAATCACGATACACAACTCAACAACAAAAGATGACTCCAGACATTCACGACACAGACGCTTACTATAACACAGAGGGTAGAATTATTTCATCATCTAACCAGAAATCTCAATGGATTTGACATCAGGCCTCTTGATCTCAACCTTCGGAACAGTGACAGTGAGAACCCCATTATCCATCGAAGCCTTGATCTGATCCATCTTAGCATCTTCTGGTAACCTGAATCTCCTCATGAACTTGCCGCTGCTACGCTCCATCCTGTGCCAAGTGTCATTCTTGTCTTCCTTCTCCACGTTCCTCTCCCCGCTGATCTGCAGGACCCTGTCGTCTTCAATCTCCACCTTCACCTCCTCTTTCTTCAGCCCAGGAAGATCCGCCTTGAACAGATGGGCCTCAGGAGTCTCCTTCCAGTCGACGCGAGCATTCACGAACGTAGAAGTGTCCTGAAAAGCAGATAAAGGAGCAGAGAGCGGAAAATCCTTGAAGGGATCCCACACATCCAGAGAGAATGGATCGAAGATGTTGTTCCTCCGACTGCCAAAGAAACTCGGAATCAGCGACATCGTTCAACGGATGCCTGAAACGAGAAATGAAAAGGGATTGAACTTGAGAGAGAAGTTGTTGGCAGTTGCAGTCGAGATCGCAAATGGTATGTTTGTTGATTAGCCTAGCAGACGATCTGATTGGTATTTAAAGCGTGGGAGAGGAAGAAGGAAGAGCATTCTGGATGGTTCCTGCTCGTCTCCGCAACTGTTTTTCCCCCTTAAGCCATCGCCATCGAGAAACCGACCGAATTTTCTAGAATCCTTATGTTAACACCAATGATTGATCTGCATTAGGTCGAAAGTTATTTACTGTATTTTGTATTTTTATTTTTTTGAAAAGACAGTACAGTATTCATTTTCTTTAATTATATTTATAGAGTCACATTTTTCTTTATCCTTTTCTTTCTTTGTTTCCTGAGCATGTTATACTGTTGATTGTGAAACTCTATGCATGATCTAATATGACAAATTGTATTTAAATTCGAGTAGATTTTTTTCATAATATTTTTCTTTAGTGTCGAGTTTATATAATTCTTTTTGAAAAAATATAGTGAAATCCTTGTTATTAAGTTAAAAACATTTAATTGCTGTTTTTTTTTTGTACTTTAAATCAATATCTTTGGATTTTTACACTGTTATAATGTACTACAGCTATTTCTTTTAAAGATGTCATGTAAAGTACCACTAACCAAACGAAGCAAAGAGACGTTAATGGTGTCAAGTCTCTCTGATCCATAATAACATGTTGGATAACTAATTGAAACATCCTCCCCTCCCCTCCCCCTCGGGGCAGGGAAAGCTGAAACTGCATTAGTTAGATCTTTGAAGCGGAAGAGCATTAGAAAATATGCTATCATGTGCTTCGAACTCAAAAACTAATCTTTTATTTTCTTTGACATCTGACCTGATTGTGACATTAGAATATATGAACTTATGCTCTGGTAACCTTGTCATATTCTGAGAATATGAAATTTGCCAAATCATTCAAGGACTTGTATGAGGAACCATCATCCTGAACACAAGCTTCTATTTTTTTTTTCTTTCAAGTCAGCAACTTTCTGCTTTCAACAGAGACTCTGTCTATCACTTCCTCCAGCTCCAAGGCTACTCCCCAAACATGTGTAATGTACCTTGTATGAACACTTTGGTCCGCAAATCATAGGAACCTCCTCGCACATGCTTTCTAGTGTAGAGTTATACCCACAATCGCACATGCTTTCTAAGATGTTCAACATGTCATCAAAAACGATTCCATAACTAGACAACGCATATTCTAAGGGAAGAAATGTGAAATCAGGATGATGCGGAGGACGGGGGGAATCACATTGAGGGTGTGCAACCATGATAGAGAGGGGATGAGATCACCTCACCCACATTTCCCTCACTCCACGCGTCACCACACGACACGTGGCAGCAGAGGTGGGTGGTGAGGCTAGATGAGGGTGACCCGCAACTAGCTTCACCATCCACTCTTGCTACCACGCGTGTCGCGCGGTGACGCATGGGGTGAGGAATTTGGTGTGAGGGGATACTAACCCCGATAGAGAGGCCTTCAGGGTGAAGAATTGATCCCAGCTGAAGCATTGGGGTGAAGTGCCTCTTCAGAGGTGATGTGACCAAAACTATCCATTGCTTTTTATTGCATATTGGGTCCATTGTGTTCCCATCTCAGTCTAATCCTTGTTCTACAAATTCAACATGCAATACCCATTTATAGTGTCATTTCTTATTCACAAATAAACATATAATACATGATTAGTCATATTAATTATTATTTTTTGTTCCAAATTAATCGCAAGGCTTTGCAAAAAAAAAAAAAACGTATATCTTTGGTCTTCATATGAGACCCCCTCACGTAAGAATTTGTATTTTTACTTATGACACTTCTGATCAAGAAATTGCAACAACAACAACTGAATATTAAAATGAAAAGTAGAAGTGGAAGAGCACGTTTGGAGCATTCTCTTTCAAAGCTTGAAACATTTGTTAGACGACATAAGAATGAATTATGTTTAAAACAACTGAATATTTTTTTTCCAACGATACATACATATATGGGTGTGTAAATATGTACGTGTGCATGTGTGTATATATATAGACACTCATATATATATATATATACATACATATATATACACACACATATACACATGTGTGTGTGACTATATATGTGTGTGTGTATACACATATATGTATATGTATATATATGTGTACATACATATATAGACCAATTTAAGCAGCACAATCTGTTAAGCACGCTGAAGTATTATCCTACCTTTTCTATAGAAATAAAAGTGGCACTATTTGAAAAAGAAAAGATGACAGGTAAATGGTGAATATTAATTGAACACAGTAAATGTCGCCGTTACTTGTAAATGGGCAAAGAGATAACATTCCACTCAATGTACAACGGATATATTCCTTTTGTGCGCTGAATTAGCTCTTTTTATATCTTTCTGAATTACGAGTATTTATTAAATATTATGCTATATGCGTTTCTAATATGTTGGCCAATTCAATACACAGAAAGAAACTTAGTGTATGTTTAATAAGGACTATATAATTATATCAATTGACTGAAGGTGTTAACTGAAATAATATTGATTACTCAGCAAATTAAAATAGATCCACATTATAGTAGATAGGAACAGATTATCAAAGATATATATTATGTTCCATCAAAAAAAATGTTTATTTAGGTAATTTCTTTAATCTTTCTTAAACTTGTTTTCTAAACAAAAATACTATATAAAAACACACACTTGTGTGTAGCACGAGAGAAGATCCTCTCCTAAAAAGAACCTGTCCATGAACTTGTGTCCATGTTGTTTTGTTTATTCAATATACTAAACATTTAAAGTATGTACTTTTATATAGTTTTTATTATCTCAAAAAAAAATTATTTTAGTTGATCTTTTAACATAGAATTATTGTAGTTAAAAAAGGCATTTACTGTGCATTAGTCTCCCGTGTTTGCGCAAAGTTCGGAGAGAGGCTGAACCGCTTCGTAATCCGATGTAGTTAACGTTACCCTACATTTTTTATGCAAGAATCTATTTTGGCGGCTCGAATCCGTGAGCTCAAGGTCACAAAGAATCAATATTACCAGTTACTCCAAGGTCCGCCTCCGAATTGGTGTAGTTGATTATAATGTAATTTAATCTAGTTTAAAATTTTAATTATCAAACATTTTTTTAACACACGGAAAGTGTAGTATTTTTGTTTATACGAGGATCCACCCTTTATATATTAGCAATCGAATTCCCTGAAGATTCACAAATCGTACTACACAGATTTTCTGTTGTGTACGACTCTTCCCCGTTTATAACAAACCCTACATTTTGTTTCAACCTCGTACGAAATCCTAACTCAACGGCTCTTCGATTTCTCCTTAGAGCCTCCCAACTAAAATTATCCTCCCGAAAAATGAACGCCGGCGATCAAGATCATGGCATGGGAGGCATGGGGGGCATGGGGATGAGTCCACCGCCGTCTCCGGCATCAGTGGCCAACGCCACCGGCGGATATTTGATGCCAAACCACCACATGTTGATGCACATGACCTTTTTCTGGGGGAAAGACGCTGAAATTTTGTTTTCGGGTTGGACCGGATATCATAATTTGGGGATGTATTTATTGGCCCTTGTATTTGTGTTCTTTCTTGCCGTTCTTGTTGAGTGGTTATCTCATTGCAATCTGATCAAAGAAGGGACCCACCACGTGGAGGCGGGGATTATTCAGACGGTTTTGTATACTTTAAGGATTGGTTTGGCTTATTTGGTGATGCTTGCTTTGATGAGTTTTAACGCCGGCGTTTTTCTTGTTGCAATTGCCGGACATGCATTAGGGTTCTTGGTTTTTGGTAGTCGGGTTTTCAAGAAACCGGATCCGGTTGAAGAACCGAAATCGGATCTCCCTCTCATGGGAGGATGTCAATGTTAATTGGTATTTCATCAGATATATGACCCTAGACATAGGGGATTGGATCTAACTCATCATAATTTACTCACCTCTCTCCCCACTCCACGATATGTGGCAGCAGGGGTGAGGCTAGACACGTGACAACAAGGGTGGTGAACATCTAGCCTTACCATTCCCTGCTGTTAATGCTGTGGAGAGAGAGGTGATAAAGATGATAAAATTGTGGGTGAGAGAATCTTGTCTCTAGACATAGAAGGTTTATGAGTAGGAAAGAGAGGGAGGGGGGTTGGTTGGTGGTTGGTTTGGTCATAGTTTCTGTTTTGTTAGGATGAAGCTATTCCTAAGCATCACAGTAGAATGGATGTTAATTTAGAAAGCTTTGTTCCAATTTATTTTTCTTTCACTCTATAAAATGTAATAATTATATTATGTGTTCTTTTTTGTTCTTTTGCTTTTTTGAAGCTAAACGCCGTGTAGTGAGAATCAAAAGGTGGCAATTGGAGGGTTCTTCTTCCCTTCACACAATTCACGTCTATTGAAGCAACTCATATATTTTAAAGGTGTTTTTAAGTCCAGGTGATTGAATTAGTTAAATCATGTATGTTTGTATGTCCTAAAAGTTTTCAAATTAAATGAACAGTTATTTTGATCAAATGAGAGAAAATCCCATCCCACTTTTTGAGACAGTTTTTCCCTTTCTGAAAATAATCACAAACAGTCCTAAGCTAACAGAACGCTACTCAAGACTAAAATAGCAAGAAAAAAACACATTTAGTGCTCCTATGACATAACTCAGTTGGTTCTCGGGTTGAGACATTTTTTCAGAAAGACTCAGATTCAAAACATTACATACGCAGCGTAGGTGCAATATTGTTGTCTGAGTCAGTAATGGTGAAACTATTGTATTCGGACCAATTAGATTAGAAGGTCGCTAGCCTGATTTGTAGTAGTCAACTTACAGTGGGTCTCTAACAAAATCTTGTCAACCTAGGATACTGCTTAGTTCCTGATTTGCATCTCCCACGAAGTTTTTTGAGGCTAAAACAGTGCGACTCCACATGCTAGAAGTATTGGTTTTTTCTCCAAAAAAAAAAAAGAACATTTAGTGTTGAGTTTTTCCATTGTGTACTAACTAGAAAAAGTGAATCTTGTCTTTTCTTGGAGCAAAAGGTCATTCTCTGCTCTTGATGGCCTCTACCGCCCTAGCCCGAATGAGCATTGTGGAGGATACAAATCAAGAAACCAACGGCCTCCCAGGTTGGGTGAGGACTTATATAGTGACCGGTACAAGGTGTCCCTTTGCAAACCGGGCATTCGGTTTAGCAGCAGTGGAACACCTACATTGTGCGTATTCCTGGATTCGAATTTTTGACCTGTTAAAAAGTCAAATGACATAATATTTTTGGAACATAAAGAGTACAACAAATGATAAATTTGAATCTCCATGATATTCTTAAATGTCTTTAATATAGTACTCCCTCTATCTCGAAAATATTATCATAGTCGCCTTAATCATAATTTAAAAAGTCAAACTATTTTGGTCTATTATCCCGATTCTACCATTAGTTGGTTAATTAAGTTAAATTAAATACATCATCTAAGCATTAATCGAAAAGGTATTATGGACTACTAATTTATTACTATTTATAAAAAATGATAACGTTGCCACGTGTCGTGCGGTGGAAAATTGGATGAGTGAAAATGGAATGAGAAGATCCTAACCCGGTCCTTTGCCCTCCTAAATGTTTAAAGATTTGAACTTCGTCTGCAGTGTATATCTCTATCTATTTATTAACATGGTCTTTTTACCAATTTATTTGGGTTCATCGTCTCTAATGTATCTTCATTCATTTCTTGGCATAACAGATTCTCTGTCAATTTTTAGTAGTACGATTCCTTTCCACTATAGCGACTTGTATTGTTCTTTGTATACTTTCTTTTTCTTTTTTCATAAGTGAAAAATGCAGAGTTAATTTACGAAGTCATTAATATTTCGTCTATCCATGCAGACCTTATCTCTCTATGAATGGAGTAATTAAAGCCCTCTATCTTGAACGAAGTAATTCACCCTTCCAGAACAGAACCCTCCCCCTTCCCCCCCCCCCCCCCCAAAAAAAAAGAAAAAAAAAACAACTCACTGGTGATTTTACTTTTTACCTCTCAATTTTAATAGTTTTTGTTCCATTTTACAATTTCTTTTGTTTCTAGAAGAAGTGTCAAAATTTATGCTCTTCTAATATTTCCAAGTATTCTATTAGACAATGCATCAGCTATTATAAAATTATGTACCAAATGATATCAAGATGACTAGTGACAATCTTAGGAGAAAATCTCACTTATTAGCCTAAGGTTTGGTCAATTACTCAGTTAGCAGTCTAACGTTGATGAAACTCACTTAACAACAACTCTTTTGCCGAAATGTCTCATTTGTAGCCAGGTGACCGTTGACCAACCGTTGACCAACCGTTGACCAGCCGTTGACTTTCTCAGACCAACCAGAAGTTGACACGTGGCGACCTTTTTTAATTAAAAAATAAAATTATATTTTTGAATAAAGTGATTTAAAAAGAATTTAAAAATTCTAAAAAATTGTAAAAATTAATTAAAAATATTTTAAAAATCGAAAAATTAGGAAAAAAGGATGAAAATAATAAAAATTACCCACAACGCCCCAGCACTCCATCCACCTACCCCCCTCCCACCCCACACCACCCCCTCTCCCCCCGCCAAAAATTTTTTTAAAAAAAAATTTTCTTACTCACTCATAATTCTCCGACCACCCGGTCCACCCCCGCGTCCCCTCCCCCACCCCCTACTCTCGCGAATTTTTTTTTAAAAAAATTTTCTAACTCACTCATAACGTCCCAACCACCCCCGCGCACACTCCAAAAAAATTTTAAAATTTTTTCAACTCACCCACAAAGCTTCTACCCCCACGCCACACCACCCCCCCTGCACCCCCCGGGCCAAAAAATTTTTTAAAATTTTTTTCTAACTCACTCATAACGCTCCGACCACCCCCGCGTCCCCCTCCCCCACACCCTCCTCTCGCGAAATTTTTTTTAAAATTTTTTCTAACTCATCCATAACATCCTAACCACCTCTGTGTCCCCTCTTCCACCCCCGCGCACACCCCAAAAAAATTTTAAAATTTTTTCAACTTACCCATAAAGCTCCGACCATCCCCTAGAACCCGAAACAATCCAACCCCCCGGTCCAAAAAGAAAATGACAATGTTTTGGGCTGGGGGTTGGATTGTTTGGGGTGCCGGAGGATAGTCGAAGCTTTGTGGATGAGTTGAAAAAATTTTAAAAATTTTTTGGGATGTGCACGGGGGTGGGAGAGGGGACGCGGGGGTGGTTGGGACGTTATGAGTGAGTTAGAAAAAATTTTTAAAAAAATTCGCGAGAGGAGGGGGTGGGGGAGAAGACGCGGGGGCGGATCGGGTGGTCGGAGCATTATGAGTGAGTAAGAAAAAAAAATTTTTTAGGGGGGGGAGTGGGTGGTGTGGCGTGGGGGGGTAGGTGGGTGGAGTGCTGGAACGTTGTGGGTAATTTTTTATTATTTTTATCTTTTTTCCTTGATTTTTCGATTTTTAAAATGTTTTTTAATTAATTTTTACAAATTTTTAGAATTTTTACAAATAATAACATTTTTTAGAAATGATTTTTTTTTTTAAAAAAAAAGAGAGTGCTGTAGCAAGTCATCTTCTGGTGACTGGCTACAAGTGAGACATTTCGACAAAAGAGTTGTTGTTAAATGAGTTTCATCAACGTTAGGCTACTAACTGAGTAATGGGCCAAACGTTAGGCTAATAAGTGAGATTTTCTCACAATCTTAGTAATGAACGAATGCATTAAACATGTATCCTCAATAAATAAATCAAATTTTATCGGTAAAAGTAAAACAGATAATGAATTTTATTTGTCTACATTTATAATGTACATGTGACCACATCGTATCTACATTTATAACGGTAAAAGTAAAACAGATAGTGACAATTGGCAGGACTGACCCAGACTTGGTGCGCTCGTCGCAAAATAATGGACCGAGTCTAAAGACAGTGCCAAACAAGTTGAGCTTGGTCTTTCAAAGCAAGAATTAAAAGTGATCCGAGTCCGGGCTTCTTATGGCACAGCCCGTTGCAAACCCAAACTAACAAAGTTATTCTATTATATAATATTGTCTCATTTAAGTCACTTACATATTTTGCTACTTCTTTTTTCCTTTTTATTAATAATCATTATCTTAATATTGTCTAATTTCATCTATATTGACTTCATAAAGAGACAAAGAAAATGTTGCAGTTCTTTTACTTATTTAGTTCGGAATATTAGTTTATTATAAGTAGTTTGACTAGAAATGAAAACGAGCAATCGACGCGTAATAATAAACCTTTTACAGGTGTATTTTTTTTTTCCTGTTTTAACAAACAAGAGAGGAGCAAATTGTGGATACGATGTGGTCACATGTCCATGTGCCATGTTAAAAATGAGACAAATCATAGTGTATAAGAGACACTAACTAACTTGGCGCTACTATTGTAAGGTAAACCGAAAAATTGAACTTAATAGTTTTCCCCCCCGAAAATCTAGTTAGAATTATTAAGTTGAAGTTTTTTATTTCCATCAGAAATTTAGTTTACGTGTTTACTACTTCACACTGTGTTTCTAATGGAATTAAAGATACACTCTTCTTTGACTTTAGAATATGATGTAATAAAACAAAATAACTCACTAAATTGGTTGCGATTCTTAGATTGTCTGCTTTTCAAATAGTAATATATTAGCAGTTAAAGTTAAAATTACTCTTTCACTTAACATTTACATGATCTATCTAGTTTAACCTAATTAACCAACTAAAAGTAAGATATATAACCCAATTAGCTTGACTTTTTTAAATTATGATGGACAATATGTACGAGGCCAAGGGAGTATTTCATATTTTACCTAGTTGATTGCAACGGAAAAAAATGTACAATAGCCTTCTCTTTCATTTGATATTTGCCTTTTGTTTTCAATGGGAAGAAGGGTAGAAATAGATTTACTGTTCTAAAGATTAGACCACACGGTATTTCTATTGAGGCTTGAAAATGCATATGGAAAGAAGCTATTACATGGGTGATATATTTTTTCTAACAAGATTGCGAATACCACAAAGATGTCTGACTAGTGAAAGAAAAACACTTCACTGTCTTTGTATAAAAACAAATGAGATATATAAGATTGTGCAGATTATAGAGGAATTAAGTTAATGACTCGGACAATGGAGTTACATGAGCGAGTGATTGATAAAAGATTTCACAAAAGAAATAGTGTATCTAAAAATCCATTTGGATTTATACTCGAAAGGTCAACAATGGAGACTCATCTCTTGAAGAGATTAATTGAGAAATACCAAGAGAATAAGATGATTTACATGTGGATTTCATTGACTTGAAAAAGACATATGATAAAGTTTCACGAGAGATCATGTGGAGAGTGATTGAAAAGAAAAGTAATGGAGTAACATATATAGAAATTATAAAAGACGTGTATGAGAACGCAATGACAAATGTAAAGACTCCAGAATGACTAAGCTTAAAGTTCTCTATTACAGTGGCTTTACATCAAGCATCTTCATTAAGTTCATACTTATTTGTTTCAATTATAGATAATTCACTTGATGGGTTCAAGATAGATTTTGGTAGAGCATGATATTTGCATATTAAATGGTGTTGATAGATGATACTAGTGAGCAATCATCAATAAGTTAGAATGCTGATATGAAATATTAAAGGAAAAGTGTTTCAAAATGGGTAGGAAAAGATAGGTATCTCATCATCATCCGGACCCAGTATATCCCAACGACAGCAAACGCTATCGTTAGGGTCTGGAGAGGGTATGTGGCAGACAGACAATACCTCTATCCCAAGGGATAGAGAGTCTGCTTCCAGTGAGACCCCCGGCTTTATATATACCTGCATAAATGATATGATAATAGAGATATGTTGTGCTAGTGTGTTAGTGAGGAAATTCAAGAAATATAAAGAAAGGACTTTGGATATTAAAATACACCTCACGTGTACATGTACATGTAATGTAAAACAACGGTATAACATACGCAACCAAGTGGAAAGTCAACCTAGAGCGTAGATAGTGTGTATGCCTATCTATGTCCCTAAATATACTCTAAAGTGTCCCTATATATGACATATACCTCGTTAACCTTAATCTTATGTCTCCATGAACTCCTATCCTGGACCATGTCCTCAGAGAGGTGCAAATCTAATAGGTCGTGCCTTACCTGCTCATCCCAAGTCAGTTTGGGCTTGCCTTTACTCCTGTTCCCCTCTACAATCCGACGCCGTTGTCTGTCTCCACTTGACATGCCCAAACCATCTCATTCTGTCCTCTCTTATCTTATCTGCTATACTACTCACGTCTAACCTTTCTCGAAACACCTCGCTTCTGATCCGTTCTAGCTTTGTATGCCCACACATCCATCTTAACATCTTCATCTCTGCCACTTCCATCTTATGTAATTGTGTCCTCTTGATGGTCCAGCAGTCTGTCCCATATAGCATTGCTGGTCGCACTGCCACCCTATAAAATTTTTCCTTTAATTTAGTTGGGAAAATTTTGTCACACTGCACCCTTGAGGCCGCCCTCCATCTACACCAGCCTGCTTGAACTCGATGTGATACATCATTATCTATGTCGTCATTCTGCTGCACAAATGATCCTAGATACTTAAACTTACTTACCTGTGGTACCACTTGACCATCTACGGTGAGCTGGCTATCCTCACTTCGCAGTGCAGATACTCGGTCTTAGAACGGCTAATCTTTAAGTCTTTTCTTTCTAAAACACCTCTCCACTGCTCTAGTCTCATACTCAGGGTATGTCTACTTTCTGCAATTAATACAATATCGTCAGCAAAAAGCATACACCACGGAACTGCCTTCTGTATCGGCTTTGACAACTCGTCAAGGACAACTGCAAAAAGAAAGTAGGAAAAGATAGGTATATTAAGGGAAATTTAATTTTAACAAAAAAATAACTTGAAATCTTAATGTGAAACTAAAAGACAAATTCATCTGAGGAAAAGTTTTAGGTAAGTTTAGACTGGATTGTGGAAATCATTAGCCCAAAGCAAGTTGACTTTTATCATTGTTGTGCCAAAACCAATATTGTTTTTAAATATGTTTAAAGCTAGCCACCACAGGCAATTACCGAAGTTGTGTTAAATAAACAAAGGAACAAAGGACTAAGGGAAAGAGCTGTCCAGATCTCTCCACCTGTGATAGTAAAAAATGATTTAAAGACATAGGACGGTGAAAAGATGGGTGAGACTACTAGACGAGAGATGATAAAAATAATATAATATGTTAAAAAAGAGAGAGGAAAAGATGTAATAATAAGTAAGAGACGTGTGTGAACGTGAGAGCGAAAAGGGTAGTTTGGCTAATTGAGAAATGACCTAAGAGCTTGTTTTGAAGCGGCGAGGAAAGAAAGGGTGTGAGGAATCTGAATTGAGGAAACAGCCTACCTACACGGTTGGGAAGCGGAAGTATCGATTCCGAAGTCCGATCACCCCCCTCCCCCCTCTTATGCTTATCTTCTGAAAATTAAAATAAAATCAAATACACTTATTAGTCTACTTTCCTTTTTGTTTTTGTCCGCCCTATCGGAGTTGCTTCCCTCCCTTACTTCCATTCTCACTATCCCCTTTTTCATCTCTTACTCGCATTTCCTTTTTTTCTTAATTCTCTCTTGGTTCCTTGAATGGTTCCGAGGAAAATATAATTTATCCCTAAAGCACGATTATTTAAATCCTTTTTGTAGATCTGGTTCTTTTTCTTTTGTTTATGATTCTTGATTTGTAAGCCCTAGGGCTAGAATTGAGGGGAATCGAGAAAAGTAGGGAATTTTATTGTTAGTGGAATGGCATCGAATGGGCAGGGGATTGAGCCTGCCTTACTGGACGATATAATTAACCGGTTGTTGGAGTTCCGGAACGCACGGACGGTGCGTCAGGTACAGCTTTCCGAGAATGAGATCCGGTCTCTCTGCACCACCTCCAGAGAGGTTTTCTTGCAGCAACCTAATCTCTTGGAGCTTGAAGCACCAATCAAGATCTGCGGTAAATGCCGCCTCTTTTCTTTGTATATTGTTGGTATATGTTTCTTGTGGTTTTTCTTGTGCAGTTAGTATTTTGCAAATGTCAAGATTCATTTACCTAATGATGGTTATTATGGACTATGGCCCTTATAGTTTTCCTTGTAAACTTCCTCAGTTTAGAAATATGCCTGTACCCTCGGCGGGAATCTGCCCTGCCCTTTGTATTTATGTCCTTGGTGAATCAAATCTTTATGTTGTGAGATTACAAGTATGTGGGTATTTGAGATTAAATAGTATTCCAATGTGCTTAGGGGGCATATGAATGACTGGATTTTTTTTTGAGGTTTCTGCAATAGCCTTAGACTTTATCTGATTTATTGTGGTTGTGGAAGTTTTCCTCCTAAAATTTATGGTTAATTAGTACAGTTTCTGTTTTGAAATATTTATGCTCTGTTTTTGATTTCATTACACCTGGTGGAATACAGTGGTACGGTTTGTAAAGCTCAGCTTTCTTCTTACATAGTTCAAAATTTGTAGCCTATTGCGTTTTGCCTTCTAGTTTGGTTACATGATATGAAGCTTGAGGCAGTAGTTGCATGGATATTCTCTTAACATGTTCTGTGAGTAAAGTACTTAGTGTCTTCTAATTACCTGGAGGTAAATTCTATTCACTACGGTTACGTTATCATGCTTAAATGGAGTTTGAATGCTGATCTTGATAGCTTTGCTTATGATTTATGTCAATACAGTCATTCTTCTAGCTCTCTTATGCTGCATTAAAATTAAAATGCTGTTTCAGTGTCATATTGCAATTTTAGGAAAACGTGTTACCTTATCTGGATCGTATATTTCACCTTTCTGCGTGGGCGTGGGAAGGTTGGACATTTTGAACACATTTGTAGACAACTTTCAATTAAAATGTCATCTTTTTTCTTGTTGATTTGCTTCATACTGCTATGAAGAGATCAACTTCATTTCATCTCATATATTACTTGTCTCCTACTTGTTTGGCCAAGTCTCAAATAAATGAACAAATAAAGAAAGTAATGATTACATACTATTATAATGTGTATGAGCGTGTGTACTTGTATATGTGCATGAGTGTGTATCTGTGCTAGTGGACGGAACACTGTTCTTTTTATCAGTTCCAGTCTCAAAGGCATCTCAGGTGAGTTGCAACCTTTTGGTGTTTGATGTTGCAACTTTGGCATAATACCATATAGATTTGTTCAGAGTATGACTTACCATCTACATGATAAGGTAATAACATCCGCTCCCAATCGCCCCCAGCTCTTGGACTGAACCGGCCATTTGCATCCAAATTTCTTCATGCAAAAGAGATGTTGAAAAAGAAAGAAGAGAATATAGTGAAATTTCGAGTCTAAAAATAAAATGTGCATTTTTAGATTGACACAGATAGAATGGTCAAGGTTGTGGGTCTTTTAGGCTAGACTGAACAGCTGCATAGTAGCTGATGTGAAAGGGTAAATGGTAATGAAATATTACAAGAACAAGCTGAAAAGTCTTGTTTGTCGCATGGCAGATCCGAATTTCAGCAGCCAAAAGGCCTCCTTCAGATTCCAATTTGATGGATATATTTGATTGAAATAGCTTTGGAATGTCATATCCTTTTGGCTTGTTGGTTGTAAAACCTGTATCAAACCAGAGAGACGGAATTCTATCGAGTGTCTGTGGAAGAGGAAAAATCAAAGAACTTCCATTACCAGAATCAGCAGCTGCACGACATAGCTCTCTTATATGCAGAATGTGGTTTTGAATTTTGGCCATAGAAGCCATATGAATTAGAGATTTTGCCTGTTGACATCAGGAATGCCTGGCAGAAGAAAACTGGTATGTTGAGAGAAATATTGGTGGAAGAAAAAGGACCACTCTGAATATGGGAAATAGCACCAAATCTGATATTGCTTCTATATACAGGTATGACAAATACGTGTAAGGCATGTAGGGATCTGAAAGTCAGTGTGTTCGATGAATCATCCACTTAAAGTGATGGTCGGCTAACATGTCATTCTTGTAAGTTGTAAGCATGCTCATTGAAAAAAGGAATATGTGAGATGAAATAAAGTTGATCTAGATAAAGTTTTCTTTATAGATCAACTTTATATAATCTCATGTAAATACATATATTTATGGGTGAAGATCTTCTAGCTTTACCCACATTTATGCCACATACATAAATTTTGAAAGGGCGGAGTACGATTCGCATGCCCTCATTAAGTTGGTTAGCAAATTAGACACCTAAGCTCTTAGAAGAACTTATGCCCGTATTTATGTATATACACATACATCTACATGTAAATGACATCTACACATACACCTATATTTACATGTACATACGCATCTATATGTACTTATGCAAATTCACATGCATATACAAATACATCTATACGGCATAACTATAAGATCAAGAAAATCTTGAGCCGTTATTAAAACATTATAAAGTCGATGATTCCCTCCAAGATTTTGGTCGACGGGTCGTGCTAATTCCACACGGATCAGTATTGAGAAACACGTGCCTTTTGTTTCTGGTTTGATGGTTGTACGTTGTATTTGTGTCTATATGTAATTATGTGTATGTATATGTATACACAAACATACACACATATATGTATACACACAGAGAGAGGCAGACACACACAGACATATGTATGTATGTATGTATGTATGTGTGTGTGTGTTTGTAGATTTCTTTCTTGGGTTGAATTATTTTGGCCTTCAACATTGAAATTCATCATTGCATCGTAATTTCACATATCCTGTTTGCAGTGGTGCATGTAGTTTGGTGAAATTTAGCATTCAGGATATTCCTAATTGAAGAACTCTCTAAGTGATGTTTTTGTTTAAAATATTCTGTATTCCTCCTAATCAATGATTTCCAGACTCAAATATAGTTGTCTAATCGTTTGTGAGCTTGAATTTTTGTGTTGGTTGTTGCATATGGAACTTTAAGTGTCAATGCAAATTCGACTTTTTAGGGCGTACAACATTATCATAATCATTTTGGTCAGCCATATTTAGTTACACAACAATGACTTAGATTATGTTTGTGGGCACGTCATAATATTCGAACTTGAGGACTTAGAGTGAATTTTGTCTTCATGAGAAATCGCAGGTCGGTCAATAGGATGGGTGTGAACTGTTTGCTTTGAAGTATGTAAAATACCCAAGGAACAATCTTTTGCAAATGCTTTTTTGGGCATTTGCATCTTGCATTTGTTAAAAATGCTCTAATTAGTACTATCTGGTCCTTGTCTTTTCTGGATTTAATGTGGTAGCTGGTGAACCTTGGCTGATGTATGGTCTATATAAATGCTGCTCTCTTATCTTTCAATACTCTATTATGATCTTTTATGTCTCTTTTGGGCAGTGATGAGTGCTGATCAAAATGAGAGTCCCCCGTCTTCTCCTTTTTGTGTTTACTTTGTGTGGCTCAGACATTGGCCTCATGAATATGAGTGTTCGTGATCCTCCTGTTAGCTTTCTTGTTATGTAGAACTTTTAACTAAGAAAGGATATTTGCAATGCGTGATGGTTTCAAATTTTCATTCGAATTAATTTATTGTTTAGGCCGTTGGAAGGAATCGTCTGTTAGATCTGATGTAAGACATGCTAGTCTCTCATGTTGTTTTTTGCTTTCCTAGGAAATGTGCGCCATGAGTCAATCTGACGTGCTATCTATGCTGTAGTACTTACAGGAATTGGTGATTGAACATTTATGGAAAAAACTTAAAAGCTGCATGAAGTTGTATGCTCATTGTCCTGGCTATCTTCTTGTACTGTGACCCATGCAATGCTGGTTATTTGTTACCATCCTGGGAGGCAAAAATAATTATATTTAAATTGATATCCTGTGGATGCTATTCATTTTTTGGAACTTCTGTGCAAGTTATTATTTGTTCTTATTTTAATGGTGTCCCCCTCTGCCCCCCTCTTAAAAGAAGGAGAAGAAGGGAACATTGTTTGCCTTTGCAATTGCAACTTGTAACATGAAGAGTTCATTGTGGTGATCCTGTTGCAGGTGATATTCATGGGCAATATGGTGATCTCTTGAGACTGTTTGAATATGGTGGATTTCCTCCTGAGGCTAATTATTTGTTTCTGGGAGATTACGTGGATCGAGGCAAGCAGAGCCTTGAAACTATTTGCCTTCTGCTTGCTTACAAAATAAAATATCCTGAGAATTTCTTTCTCTTGCGTGGAAATCACGAATGTGCTTCTATTAATCGGATATACGGATTCTATGATGAATGCAAACGCCGGTTCAATGTGAGACTTTGGAAAATTTTCACCGATTGTTTCAACTGTCTCCCTGTAGCTGCTTTAATAGATGACAAAATTTTATGTATGCATGGTGGTCTTTCTCCTGATTTGACAAACTTAGATCAGATAAGGAACTTGACTCGTCCAACTGATGTTCCGGACTCTGGTTTGCTTTGTGATTTACTATGGTCAGATCCATGTAGAGAAATTAAAGGATGGGGAATGAATGATAGGGGAGTTTCTTTTACTTTTGGCCCAGATAAGGTGGCAGAATTCCTGATGCAGAATGATATGGACCTTGTTTGCCGTGCCCATCAAGTATTGTTATTTCTTTCACATTTTTATTTGCAGGTATTTCACTGTTTATATTACTGAAACGACTGTCACCCTTTCTCTTCGTCTTCCAGGTTGTGGAAGATGGATATGAGTTTTTTGCGGACAGGCAACTGGTTACGATATTTTCTGCTCCTAACTATTGTGGTGAATTCGATAATGCTGGAGCAATGATGAGTGTAGATGAAAGTTTAATGTGCTCTTTTCAGATTCTGAAACCAACAGATAAAAAGCCTAGGTTCTTATGAAGCAATTTAACAATCGCTATGTCAAGATTCACAACTTCAACCAAGGAGGTTAGTGCTGCGATTCTAGTTCTCTGAACAACTTGAACTAGGGTGCAATATTTTTAGTGCTCATATTTTCTACTCTGTTAGTTTTATTTACTTTCCCGTTGCTTGCTCCCTCTTTGTTCCTTACTCTATTATTGGCGAAATGTATAACCTGATCTTATTAGTATTCTGATGTGCCCCATGCATTAGCCAGCCTAGTTATCAACTTGTCAGCCCAGTACCTTGGTTGAAATAGGAGGTCTTTGGATTGATGTGTGCATTTCAATATTTAATTTGCTGGAAACTAACGCGATGACTAATAAATGAAAACAATTTGCCTCTGTTATCTGTCAAAGTATCCTTCAAAGTTGAAGACAATTGTCCGTGGCACTTAATTAGGTGTCAGTTGACAATGAAACAATCTTTTCTTTTGATTATGATTTGGATTCTGGCTGCTGCTATTGTTTGAACAGAAATTGAAGAATCTGTTTGAGAATCCTTCGAAATTGACCATAGTTCAGGGAACTTGTTATGAGCTAGTTGGCAAACGAATCAGTCTTTTCTTTTCATCATTATTTGGATTTGGGCGGCCGCTATTTTTGAATCTATTTGGTTCCCTTTTTCTTAGTAAATCCTCAGATTTCAGCCAGACTGGTGAGCAAATGGCTAGTGTGCAGCCTTAAAAGTTTATGGTGTTTTCTTTCTGTCTTCTGAGGACGAGCTTGAACCGTGATAAGCTGCTGTGCTTATATGTTTATAAAGGTTGACAGTGGTATGTAGAACCTAACTTGATCAAAGAGTTAACTAGATATTGCTACACATTGACTTTTTATAGTACAAAGCTAAAAGCCTGAACCCTTTACATTAACCAAAGATCATCAACCGCATTGAGCCTATAAAAGAGTTAACTAGATATCGCATTGAGCCCTAGTGATAGCGTTTGCTGTCGTTGGGATATACTGGGTACGGATGATGATGATGATGATGACCCCAAAAAAGAAAGGCCTATAAATTACAATCTTTCGTTAACTTCCATAACAAGACAAACTAATCACTTGATAAAGACATCCAAATTTCTTTGATCTATCTTGAGTGGTAACAAAAGCAGCAGCTTTATTCATGTTCACCACCAATTTCAGGACACTTGAGAATAGGATTAGTGTGCAGCAGCTTGTTCGTCCTTGATAGAAATGAAGCATTCTAGGGAGGATTGAAGCTATGAAATCATGACTGTTACAGGTTCTGGAGAGGGATGGAACTGGTTATATAATAAAGGAAGAGAAGTGCATATCGTATTGCTTGCCCTAATAGCTACTTTGCTGGAATGGAGAGAGGCAACGTATGGTTGACGTTGAAAGGGAGAAAAGGTTTGCTAAAAGTATCATCTTTATGAATTATTCTTGCAAAGAATCCCTAGTGGGGAAAAGCATCCGGTGGATCTGTTTTCTGTATAGGGATGGTACACCATCCCTGCACCTTTTTAACCGTAACAAGAATGAGGTATCATGTCCATGAAGTAGGAGTCATCTGTATATATGTTTAGTGGTTGAAGAGGGTCTCTCCTTTGGTTGTGTCTACTTTCAGGATCGCTGCTCTTACTTGTTCGCTTACAACATTCATTGCCACATCCGATTCTAATTGAGATATCACTTTACTCGTGCAGGGGCATTGAATCCTTAATTCACAGGCTTCATAGCGGGGATTGCTGACCGGTGATCAGTGATGTCAGACTCTCAGCCATACAGAGGGAGTTGCTCTGTATCTGGAAGACCTTTTTGGAATTTCACATATGATCTGGCTCATAGTCCTTTGGTTCGGAATGTGGCCAAAGGTGCTAGCTTTTCTCATTTCTCTTCTGTTTACCTTTTTGAATTCGCAATGGAACGCATATGACGGTGTAAATACATTGGTATTGTATATCTCAATTCGATTCTGGAATAATGATTATGTTCCTCCTGAAAGTTGCCTCCTCTGGATATGGATTCGTGTTCATACATTATCATCAGTTGACTATCCATGTCCCAAGATCAGAATGTTCGTACCTCAATTTTTACCACGCATGAATTTTGTTTGTCTTCTATCGTCTCTTGTAGTTTAACCTGCATCTTTTTGGATATTGTAATGAATATCAGAAATGGGGTGTTTTGAGGGAGGTTCTGATGTATTGCTATATGCCCCCCCCCCCTCTCCCACCTTTTTTTTTTTCCAGGAATCAAATATTTGTTCCACTAAATTAGTGCTGATGTGTATTACTCTACTTTGATATTTGCATTTGGAAAAACATTAAGAACTATGTGGATTCGATTACCTGGTCGTAAGGAACAAAGTGAACGAGAAGAATGGGGAAAGGAGGAAATTGTGGTATTTTATGCCGGTGTGCTTTAAAATACTCGTAGAAAGCATTCTTTCTGTTCTTTAACCAATGAAATACGAGCAATATAATTATACCTTTCAATGATTTTTGATACTTCCTATATGTTCTATGCTCAATTTTACAACTCTTTTTAACATTCACAGAAGGTAAGTTCTGATGCTCATCTTTTTCCTAATTTATAATTCTAGTATCTCATTAGCTGATGCTTGGCTAAATTAAATATCGTCCAGCTCCAATTTTCAGAAGCATGTCTACGCCCTAATTTTACGCCACAACAGGGCCATAAAACAAGCATCTATAGTCAATTTTCTTGAGCTGTTTATCCCCCCCTTTTTGCCTTTGACCTGTGAGTACCTCCGACATTCCATACTCTGTAATAGTCAGGAGCCTCCAAAATGTTGTTGTTGTCTATAGTCAATTTCTTGAGATGTTGAAATCTTTCCACCGTTTTAGTTCATCCTCTTTTTTTTTTTCTTCAAATAAAATAACATAAAAATATGGACCTTTGTTACCATAAAAGACAACAACTAGCAGTTAAACATATCATCAAGCTACTTAGAACTATTCGTAAATTAAAAAGAAAAAAAATAGGTTTATCATAAAATGAAAAAGTAACTTGAATTTAGGAAGCACTCGGGTGGTTGAACATGTATAATAAACTGTTAAAACGATCAATCAACGAGCTTTTGGTTGAAAATGACCTCCTCGATTTCAACACCAAAAATGAATCTGAACCATAGTATATTAGTTAACATATCAGGTTAAAGAAGATAATCTTCTTCTTTTGTTTTTCATTTTCTTAAAACACACGTGTATATACCTTAAATATTATATATACGTATTCTTTTTTTTTCCCTTTTTTAAGTCAATCTTTTGATTATTGACGCAATAATTTTAGGTAGAGACATTTTCCCGACCGAACTGAATCCCGATTGTTTCAGAAAAAAAAAAGAAAAACACTCAATCCCTATTGTTTCAGAAAAGAGTTAATTGCACCTGGTATCCATTCTTTTCCACCAAGTTTTAAGTAGCATCCAATGTTTCATGAAACACACTTGCCATCCAGACTTATAGGGTTAATAGACACCTGGCATCCGGCAACCGGGAAATGACCTGCTGTAGGCGGTTTTTATGAAATTTCCTTTTTTTTTTCACTTTTTCCCCAAGTGGCGCCAAACATCTTCATACTTCATCTTCATCTTCTTCATCTTCTTCACCTCCTCTCTGCTAAATCCCTGCAGCACCTCAATAATCACAGATTCCTCATTTCTCACATCGTTGTGGTCAATAAAAACAGAATAGTTCTCTCCATTCAGAGGAAGATGCCATTGGTACTGCCCCTTAAAGCTTCCTTCCCAGAAAAACACCGGAATTGATCTCGCTATCATACTATCGAATGTCAATTTTTTCGTGGATTCATCTCCTTTCGGCTGTAAGCAGAAATCTGACTCCAGAAATGCTTCCACGATTGCAGGTTCGCCGCCGAGACAATTCGTCTCCGAACTATCCACCAGCCAACAAGATTTTGATTCTTTTCTTGCAATATTCCATTAACAAAGCACGGAAATCGTTCCTGTATTTCTCTCTTGTAGCTCCGACGAAGATGAAAAACCCCACCCTCCATCTTCACAATCCGTGCATATGAGTTACTGTCCCTTGATCTTGTGTATGACAAACATAATGTAGAAGCATTTAAAATGAGCAAAAGGGCTGCTGCTTATTCCTTGCTCCTTGCAGGAATCACGAACCATCTTTTCCTTCATGACACTTCTCTTATCGCATCTGCTGCAAATTTCTGGTCAAATGAAGGGGAGTCCTTACTGTCTCTTGCCAAAAGCTCATTCTGGGAGGCCAGCTCCGAATTGGGGTCTGCAGTTTTAGATGCAGGGGAGTCCTTTCTGACTTGTGAAGGAGGTTTTCTTGAGCAAATAAGATGAAGATGAATATGGAAGATGAAGATAAAGAATGGAAACAAAACTCAGATTGTGAAGAGATGGAGAAGATGAAAATGAAGATGGAGGATGAAGATGAAGATGGAAGAGGATGGGGAGGGAGGTCGATTATGGGGGTGGGGTGGGGTAGGGGGTGTGGTGGGATGGAGGGTGGGGTTTTACTTTATCATGAGCAGTCAACGGGAAAATGCAGGGGCTGGGGGTTTTTATTTTGTTTTTTTCTTTAATTTTGAAGGTAAAATAGTCAACCTTGGTTAAAGTAGGGTTAAAAGTATGGTTAAGTTCGGTCAAAGGTCGATTTCAGCGGTCAACGGTTGACCAGCAGGTCATTCGGATGTCAGGTGTCTATTAACCCTATAAGTCTGGATGGCAAGTGTGTTTCATGAAACATTGGATGCTACTTAAAACTTGGTGGAAAAGAATGGATACCAGGTGAAATTAACTCTTTCAGAAAAAAGAAAAACTCAATCCCTAATTAGAACCGACATTAGACTGAGGTTTGTTCTCCAAAAGAAACAAACACCACATCACCGGAGTAGAGGGCTTCCGATGACGAAGTAGACCTAACGCCTCACAGCTCTCTTCTCCGCTCGTCTGGAG
>AP025041.1:3017229-3112338 GCA_036186865.1 Eustoma russellianum
TTTTGGAGCGGAACATGCAGCTCCACCCCCGCCACTTCGGCCGCGAACTCCGTGATAAGATCGTTTCCAAGCTCATGAAAGACGTCGAAGGCACCTGCAGGTCACTGTTCTTCTTCCTTTATTTTTTCATCAGCTCCTCAAATACGATACCTTTCGCCCTAAATTTTCTTCAAGTTGGGAGATACATCTATTGCCTAGAAACCGAAGAAAAACTGAAGCAATTTTTTTTTTTTTTTTGTTGTTTAAATTTGGCTTGGAATTTTAGTGGTAGACATGGGTTTATTGTGGCGATCACTGGCGTTGAAAGCGTTGGAAAGGGTTTAATTCGTGATGGCACTGGCTTTGTGACGTTCCCAGTGAAGTACCAATGCGTTGTTTTCCGTCCCTTCAAAGGGGAAATTCTGGAAGCTGTTGTTAGCATGGTTAACAAGGTCAACCCTGATTTTAGTTTCCTCAATTTCCAACATGTTTAGGCCTATGTGGCATTTGATTTAATGCCTCTGCTACTGTAGATGGGGTTTTTTGCGGAAGCTGGGCCGGTGCAGATCTTTGTGTCAAACCATGTAAGAAAGTCTTGGTTCTGTCTTTGTCAATTTTCTTGATTTCTACTTTTCGATAAGCTTAACAATGCTTGTTGCAGTTTGGTTATGGACTCGATTCTTATATACATAAGTTTTCTTAGAATGATTTTACCTTTTATCAGTTCAAGAAATAATGCACAAGGTTCCTGGCAATAGTTAGGTTGTCATGGTAGCAAATTGAAAATGATTCAAATATATGCAGTTTCAAAGTTTAGTTTCACTTTTTGATATCACCACAGTTTTTGCGTTAAAGAGAATTTCGCAAACTTATGATACATACTATCTAGCAGGTGATGGTGCGCTTCAGTTTATTCCCAACTGTCCTAGTAATATTTTTTTTTTTTTTGGTTGTAGTTGGATTCTCTTCTCTACATCAATCTGAAAGTTATGTTAGCCATTTACTTTCAGAACCAAATATAATCTGACGGTTTTGGAAGGATTGCTCATAAGCTGCCTAAAAGGGCATCTTTAGTTTCATACTTGACCTGATGACTTCCTCAAAGTGCCAAAACTGGATGCTGTCAAATTTGCAATATGCTAGTTTAGATTAAATTTGGCAACATCATGAGACATCTTATCTGAAAATTGTGCTGGTCAAAAAGCCAAAACTCACAAGCTTGCTTTCTCCTTAAAGAAAATTTCTAGGCTTTTGTAGTCAGGTGGTTGTACAGCTGCTCTTAACAGGTGAGATTGTGTTAAAAACTATTGCCATTTATCTATCTCCTGTTTCGTTTCTCTTGGCCAGCGGAAAGCATTCATCCTTAAAATGTGCAGGAAGGAAATGTCTGATCAATAGGGCGTGTAATTCACAAGGGAAGAACATCTGATTAGTGATGACTATTAGGCCCAAAACTAAACCAATCACTTTAAGTAGAGAGTTAAACATCCTGACTTATGGGAGGTTTGTCCATCTCGGAGTAGAAAGAACTGCCTGTCTATCTAATCTGTATGCCAACGATTGTCTGCAAATAAGCATTTCATTGATGTACACAGTCAGATTCAAAGAAGTTCTCTTTGATAGAATCCATGTGATGTAGGTACGTTGGAAATGGTCTAGAGTTTCTTCAGGCTTCTTTTGTTTTCCCGGTTTCTCATATTTTTTTCAAATAGATTTCAGTAGTGTTTTTTTCTCTTCTCAGTTTTACCTCCTGCCACTTCTGCTTCGTACTCCCATATGTGGTATTTGAAACTCTATCCTTTGTATACTGCAAGTTCTAAGATAAACCAGTGGAAGAAAGAGAGCATTGCATTCTGCAATTGTAGTTGTTCTTTTATAGTGGCGCGAAGAATCTGTTTGTTTGAAGATTGTTACTAGCTACTGTCAGCTGTCCACTTTGTTCCTGATCATACTGTTTCCCGCGTCTCTATTACAGTTGATACCTGATGACATGGAATTCCAGTCTGGTGATGTACCTAACTATACAACTACTGATGGATCTGTAAGAATTCCACCTTGAAATGCTCTGATTTCGGTTTATAAGATGTTTATTATAGGGGTCACATACTTTGACAGGTCAAAATCCAGAAGGACAGTGAGGTCAGGTTGAAGATAATTGGAACTCGCGTTGATGCCACAGAAATTGTATGTCCTTTGCCTATACTAGCATATGGCACCTTGTCTTTTGCCTATTACTAGCATATGTATTCTGATGTCCGTTCTCATGCAAAAAAGAGAGGTGTTTTATTGTAAGTTTTACTAGGTACTGTCAAGCATGTAACATGCTTTTGAGGGTAGAAAGAAAGTAGGATAGTTGGTTTGACTTGGGGTATAAGTGCTGGATATCATCAATTCATGATGAAGCAATTATAATTTACCTTCCAAATTTTGGTGTGATCCGTGGAACCTGTCAAGTATTAAGTAAACTTGCTTGCATTCAGATTTTACAGAATTAACACCTTAGCCTTATAAGTGACAATGGTCACGGAAAAGGTGAGACCGAGGGGAGAAAGAAATGGGATGGAATGTTTGCTCATATTTTTCAGGATAAATGTATAATCTGGCAGGGAGGCAAATTAATTCCTTACTGCATCTTGTTTATTACCTAAGTTTTGCATTGGTAACATATTACAGTTGTCCTCTACAATGCCTTTTTTTTTCCATTCATTATTTTCCCCCTCTCCTGTGCAGTTCTGCATCGGTACCATTAAAGATGATTTCTTGGGCGTGATCAGTGATCCGACAGCCTGATTCTTGGTACACCTCAATGCTGCTCTTTAAGCAGAACAAAGCTGCCCACTTATATATAGGTAGCTTTAGGAATGTATCTTTTCTCGCTGCATGTTAAATGCAATGTTGATCTTTGAAGACTATAGTTGCTTTATAAATAGTAAACGCTTACGGCTGTTTTCATATAGACCTCTGGTTTGTACTTGCTAGTAATGATCATAGTCTTCTGCTATTAAGGCTGGAGATATTTCTCACTAAGGATCTCCTTACCTATTTCACAATAGTGTGTAGCCTTCATAATGAAATGATTGAGTTTTTCTTTTTGGTGTATGTATATATGTCTATATCAAAATGGAAACTAGAAATTAGGTAAACTATCTCCCAATAGAAGTAGAGAAACAGAGATCTGATTTCTAACTTTCTTAGTCATGATTAGTTTGTCCCATGATTTAAGTATTTCTTTTGGTTCACTTTATTGAATAACTAGCATGGCATTTGGATAAATGCTTGAATATTGTCAAAATAGTTCATGCTAGTCAATATTTACTTCTCCTGGAGCAAGTCTTGTTTGCCTCTGTATTTTAAAATGGATGTTTCTCTGGATTCACTTAGAATCTAACATTCATAATCGGTTGACCCGTCACCAAAAAGGGCGAATGTAAAATAAGTCTTGATATCAACTTCAATGAAAAAAATATATATATATTTTCGTGTTAGCATTGTATAAGAGACTAGTTCTCGTTTGGCTCATGAGATGGTGGTGTTTGGAAGCAATGTGTACAAAAATGGAATCTGTCTGGGTGGTGTAGTCGGTTATCACGCTAGTCTCACACACTAGAGGTCCCCGGTTCGAACCCGGGCTCAGACATTTTGGCTGTCATTTAGCGGTGATCTGTTTTGCTCTCTACGTTTGGGTTGGGATCTTTTCACCCTAACTTTTTTCATCCCCTTTGTGACCACGCGACACGTGGTCGCAAGGGGGCCCTTTGTGACTACGCGACACGTGGCAGCAAGGGGGGTGATGAGGCTAGATGAAGGTGACCTCACCACCTCCTTTGCTGTCACGTGTCATGTAGTCACGCGTCACCGCACCCCCTTATGGTGAGGTGATCCTATCCCCGTTTCATGGTGATTGCTTGATTAAATACTCTCCGTTTCAAAAATATAATACTGTTACAATTACTGGAACATGAGCATAGTTGATTATTCAAATAATTATTATTTAATTATTGATTAGACTTCAATTTAAACATAATATTTTAATCATTCGATGTTAATTTGTTTTTATCTGATCGTCAGTTTAATATTTTAACAATTCAGCGTTGATTTGTTTAGCTAATTATAAGTTTAATAGTTGATGAGGATCGATAAGGTATGTACACATGCACCAGTTGGCAACGACCAGGGACACATATACATCTATCAACAACAACAATCGTATTTTTAAAGCCGAATATTTACAAAAGTAGTTGTACACTACTTATTTATTTCATTTGCTTTAAATAATGTCGATCTTTTATAAATTGAATTGAAAATTTGTATAAAGGCCTAAAAGGCGTCAAAGTTTTCAATTTTTTGTGGGAAGGGTGTAGATATTACATAATTTTGATGAAATGCACAAATGTACATAATGTTATATGAAAAAGGTACAAAAACTTTAGAAAAAGTCTGATCTTCCAACCCTGCTGCAAAATTAACATAAGAACCAACGTATAAGGTCCAATATTCTACAAATGAATCAGAAACATGATTCTATTTTCATTTCTAATAGAGTCAATGACACATTCTTGTTTGACTTCAGAATTCGATAGAATAATCAAAATGGCTCACTAAATTGGTTGCGCTTCTTATATTGTGAAGTAGCAGTTGATAGAAGCGAAAAAGGGCGACGAAACCCTAGGGTGTTCTCCTTGAAATTTCGCGCTATGGAGGGGGAAATCACCACCCCCTCTCAGGAAGAAGCAGACCAACTCATACGAAGTGTCAAAAAGTTTAAGAGGCCAGCTACGGAAGATCCCAATATGGAAGTTGAAAAAACTGATTTTAGGGTTGGTGAGCTGAAAGGAAGTAGCTGGGCAAACATCTTGCAACAAGACCGACAACTGATGGAACTATATACAGGAGAGGATGAAGACGATGACACCATGGAGGAGATGCAGGAACACTATGACTCAGCTCTTATCGATGCGGTGGGGGAGAACTGGAAGGAAGGGCTTCGATTGAAATTTCAATTGATGATTGCAGAACCTTATGGAAGCCATGGCGCCGCGCATTGGTTGTCAAAGCATTAGGTAAAACACTTTCTTATAAACTTCTGGAAAAGAGGCTATCTGAACTATGGGCATTTGGGAGTAAACTGGACATTATTGATTTACCGGAAGGTTTCTTTGTTGTGCGTTTTTATTCATCACTTCACTATCAAACGGCCCTATATGGAGGCCCCTGGATGATCCAGGGGCATTACATTACTGTACGAAAATGGAAACCTCTCTTTGATCCTAGTAAAGAATCCATCTCTACGACCATGATTTGGGCTCGTATACCTGGCTTACCTTTGGAATTTTTTCAAGATAGTGTACTGTTGAAAATTGGCAATACTCTTGGAACTCCTGTTAAGGCAGACTCAACTTCGGTTAAGGTCGTTAGAGGTCGCTATGCCCGTGTTTGTGTGGAAGTGGACTTAAAGAAACCGTTAATCTCACGTGTGGAGGTGAATGGGAAAGTTTTTGGGGTCGAATACGAAGGCCTGAATTCAATTTGTTTTAAATGCGGGATTTACGGGCACTCGTCTGAAAGGTGCGGACAGCCGCAGGATCCCCCTAAAATGTCAACAGAAATAATGGAAGGTGGTGCAACCGATTATAAGTCGGAAGCCCCGTTTGGCCCGTGGATGGTGGCCAATACTCGGAGGAGAAGAGGATCTGCAATGTCGGGTAACAAAAGTGCCAACAAACTAAGTGGACATGAGGAAGGAAGAACACCGCAGAGTGCTAAATTCAATCTAGGAACATCCAGTAAAGGTAAGGTGGCAGAGGGAGGTTCTAGATTCAGTTTGTTGAACGATTACGACCAGAATGATAATGAGACGGATGCAGAGGAAATGCTAATATGCGGACTCAGAGGGATACAGGACAAAGGGCCTCCTGTCACATTCCAGTTCAATGAGAAGGGCGAACGCAGGAAATATGGGGATGGGGGAAATAAGGTTCCTCAGGGGGAAGAATCTAACGGGAATGTAAGTCATGGTCACTATCAACATGATGTGCCTAGCCGAAGAGGTGGGAGAGTAGCCCACTCTCGGGGGAGATCCTCAGGTGGTCGAAGGGGATTTCAAAATCACATTATTTTGAAGGATATCACTAACGGTAGAGACATGGAGAGCTTGAGTATTCCGTTTGATAGACTCCATACGGATACTTGGCCCTCGCTGTCGACATATAGACGTGAGGATCCAACAAGAAGGCCTGGGACAAATGTGAAGCAACACCCCCCGGATTGTAACAAAAGTGCGGACAACATGCCAGCACAGAATGCCAAGTTAGACATACCTATGGCCGAAAGCAATGGAGAGAAAGAAACAGAGGATGGGATGAACGTGTCGCATATGGTGGAAGGGGAAACCACCACTACTTTTTACCCCTCTCAATGATTAGTATTCTATCGTGGAATTGTCGGGGTGCGGGATCCCGAAGTTTTCGTAATGCCTTGAAGGATTTGATGAGTCATTATACACCAAAAATTTTGTTTATTATGGAGACCCGTGTACATAGCAGTCGGGGGGAATGGATATTAAACTCTTTTAAGTTCACGAATTTTGTTGCTGTCGAAACAAGGGGTTTCGCCGGCGGTTTGTGGTGTTTTTGGGAGGGTGAGGATGTTGATATCAAGGTTTGGGATTTCACTGCCCAAACAATCCTCGTTGGTATTCAGCAGGACGGCCATTCAGTTTGGTTGCTCTCATTAATTTATGCGTCTCCGGTGTCTGTGATTCGTGAGACTTTCTATGATTATATTGAGCAACTGAGTCATTTCGTGAAACTACCTTGGTGCTTGATTGGTGATTGGAACCAAGTCCTCAATCATGAGGATAAAAAAGGCGGTCGTGCGGTCGGAGGGGGCCTTGCTAATCGAATGCGCAGTACTTTGGACTGCTGCGGACTAATGGAGATGCCTTTTTCGGGGCCAAGATTTACATGGACTAACAATGCACAGGGAAGCAGAAAAATCCAGCAGCGAATCGACCAATGCTGGACGAACGGTGATTGGCGAACCATGTTTCCTAACGCGTCTCTCAGACATCTTCCAAGAACACAATCCGACCATCACCCTATTCTTCTCATGGTGGACGACTCTATCTCTATGGTTGCGCAACACGTTCCCATCAGATTTCAAGCAAACTGGATGGAACATCGCGATTTTAATGATTTTGTTTTGAAGGAATGGCCCGATTCCTCTGGGAATCTTAGTAATATCATTGAACTCTTTTGGGTGAAGCTGAGGAGATGGAGCAAAGAAGTCTATGGTAACCTCTTTCAAATGAAAAGGAGATGTGAGGCTAGAATTGGAGGGGTTCAGAAGGCATTGTCGAACCACTCTTCACGCTTCCTGGAAAAACTGGAGATGGATCTTCTCTTGGAATACGGCGATATCCTTAAACAAGAAGAAACATATTGGCAGCAGAAATCTCATCTTAAGTGGATTGCACATGGCGAACGAAATTCCAACTTCTTTCACAATTCTCTGAAATTACGTAAACATAAGCGCAAGATTCATGGCCTTAGGAAGCAGGATGGCGAGTGGACTTACGATGCCCATGAACTCCAGCGTTTGGTTCTTCATTATTATGTGGGGTTGTACACTGATGATTGCCCGAGAGGACCCCTGTCCTTGATCACAAAATTCCCGGTGCTATCACATAATGACAAGCGCCTCCTCAACCACCCGGTTGGATGTAAAGAAATTGAAACTGCTCTCTTCCAAATGGGGGCGACGAAAACCCCTGGTCCGGATGGGCTCCCTCCCGGCTTCTTTCAGAAATATTGGAGCATTGTCGGACCTTCCGTTGTTAATTTCGTCTCCCAGGCATTTCATGATCGATCCTTTCCAACCCGTATGAACGAAACGATGATCTCTTTAATTCCAAAAGTGAAGAACCCAGAATGCATTAGTCAATTCCGCCCCATTGCTCTGGCCAATGTGGTTTCCAAGTTGATTACCAAAGTAGTTGCAAATCGTCTCAAGCAAGTTATTCCGAAGCTTATTGATCATTCACAGAGCGCTTTCATTCCCGGGAGGAGTTCTTCGGACAATATTATTGTTGCCCAGGAGATCATTCATACTATGCGCAACAAACGTGGGAAGAAAGGATTTATGGTCGTCAAGGTTGACCTTGAAAAGGCCTATGATAGAGTCAGGTGGGATTTTGCGCAACATGTCATGCGCTCTATTGGAATGGAGGAAAAGATTGTTGAGTTGGTAATGTTCTGCATCTCTTCGGCTAAACTTTCGGTTCTGTGGAATGGCGAGAAACTAGACGCGTTCCAGCCCACACGGGGTATAAGACAAGGTGATCCGCTTGCTCCTTACATTTTTCTTCTATGCATGGATGTTTTGAGTCAAGCGATTAATGATGCGGTGTCGAATAACGTTTGGAAACCGATCCAAGCATCGCGGGGTGGTCCGAAAGTCTCTCATATTTTCTTCGCGGATGATCTATTACTTTTTAGTGAAGCCTCGGAACAGCAAGCTATGGTCATGGAGGGAGTTTTGAATAATTTTTGTGCCGTCTCCGGGCAAAAGATTAGTTTGACGAAGTCTGTGCTCTTTGTGTCTCGAAATACGCCTATGGGGGTTAGTCAGGTAATCAGCAGAAGACTGAATATGCGGATTACTAAGGATCTTGGGAAATATTTAGGTGTCCCCATCCTACATAATCGGACGACTAAGAAGACTTACGATTTCCTGATGGATAATGTACGCACGAAGCTTAATGCTTGGAAGGCTCGGACTCTTTCTCAAGCCTCGAAATGCATCCTTATTCAGTCGGTCCTCAGTGCTCTACCCTCATATGTGATGCAGACCATGGAGATCCCTGTTTCCACTCTGGATGAAATTGATAAGCATATGCGTCGGTTTTTATGGGATGATGCGGATGGCTCTAAAAGATTACATGGGCTTGCATGGAGTAAAGTATGTCAACCTAAGGATCAAGGGGGGCTTGGGTTTAAAAAGCTTAGGAATATGAACTTGGCTTTTTTGGTCAAGCTTGGATGGTTGATGCTTGTGGAGAAGGATAAGCTGTGGGTAAAAATGCTTCGAGCTAAATATGGATCACCGTTGGACACGCCCTCGACTAATCGGGTTTCCAGAACGTGGCGGGGAATTTTGCGTGGGGTCTCCATTTTGAGAGAAGGGCTTCAAACGTCTAATTTCCTTCATGAGCCCCAAGAACCGAGCAATGAAGGTGTTTATTGGATGGGAAAGGAGCAGAAATACTTTTCGGTACATAGTGCTTATTCACTTCAATTCCATTCTACTGTTTATGGTTCGGATAACAAGATTTGGGAGAAAATTTGGTCTTTGAAAGGGCCTACGAGAGATAACCTTTTCCTTTGGAAGTTGAAACATAATATTGTGCCTTCGTTGCATTTTTTACTTAGACGACACTTGTGCAACTATAATTCGTGCCATGTATGTGGACTTGGTGGTGATGATGAATTGCATGACTTCAGAGACTGTCGGTGGGTGATGAAGATATGGAAATTACTAGTCAACCGTGATTTTTGGTCTGTTTTTTTGGTCAGTCGAGCTTGAGTGAGTGGATTGATGCGAATCTCTACAATGAGTTTGGAGAGGTTTCTAATGAACAACAGTGGAGTTATATTTTCCGCGAGACTGTGTACGGGGTTTGGCACCATAGAATTAAGGCTAGACATTTGGGTGTTTGGGATGAAATCCCTCCGAGTATTTTTGTGCAGGGCATTAGACATAGAGTCTATGTGTTGTTGAAAGCTTTTGATTAGGTTGGTTTTTGTTTTACTCGGCATGTGCCGATTTGTATATTCTGGTTCTGATATATATAAAGATCGAATTTCCCCAAAAAAAAAAAAAAAGTAGCAGTTGATAGACCTAGTTTGACGCAATTTTCATTATGAGTCATCGGAAAACAACATGTTTCTAACATATGGGTATGGTTGCATATATCCAGCCTCCTACACTCTGCTATAGACAAGAGTCTCTAAGACAATGTGGTAATATTGTTGTTGTTGAATCAGAAACATGATTCATGTATCTTATATAAGGAGATCCACACCCTATCAACACCCTTAGTTCATTTTATAAATTTTGTCAACATGAATCATTTTGGATTGCCTCTTGTTTAATTTGTACAACTCCTACCATCCATTTATCAACATATACAAATTATGCACAACGGAATATTACAAATATGTGCGGTCCGTGCATTGAATAGTCCACTGTACTAATATATTGCACTTACTAGTAATATAACTAGAAAAGATTATACTCCCCCGTCCAAAAAATATTATATTGTAATTTCTGTTATGTTGAAATTCAACCGTGATAATATTTTTAGGACGAATGAAGTACTACATAAAAAAAAATTATTTGATATAGAGTCTTAGTTAATAGTTATATACATGTATATGTACATGCGTACACACATATACATACATATACACACACACATATATATATATATTATGTATGCATATACATGGTTATGTAGTTTAATAGTTTTCTAATTTTGTTCAATAAATTCCTTCATTGTATACTAGCACACCATATGTCTATTATTATGTCATCTATGCAGATACATATAGAGCTGGGTTCTTACTAGAAGTAAACTCTCTATCCCTTGAGATGGAGGTATCGTTTGTTTGCCTCTCACTCTCGTAAGACCTTAGTGATAACTATTACTGTCGTTAGGATACATTAAGTGTACTTGTTGTAGTTGTAGTTTTAACCAAGAAATAAAGAATTGAATTATATAGACCGGTTCTCTATGCCATGTGTCAACCGGGTTGGGATATCCTAACCCTACTTTCCTCACATCCTTTGTGATCACGCGATACGTGGCAGCGAAGTGGAGTGGTGAGGCTAGATGCTGGTGAACCTCATCTAGGCTCACACCCCCTTGCTGCCACGTATCGCGCGGTCATGCGTCACCGCATCCCATTTGCGGTGAGGGGATCCTATCCCGTGTCAACCACACTCCTAAGGGGTACCATCTGAATGGGCACAGAAAAACAAGCTGCGGTAAATGAAAATAGGCGTATTCTCTTTCGTTTGTTGTTACGTAAAGAAGTTGTTTGTCTAAGGCTTATTTAGTACTTAATACATGGGAAAATTGGTCCGCGTCTTATATTATTGGCCCGAAATTGTTTACAGTCCAGATTATTTTTTTTTTGTATTTCTCCTCATTAAAATGTTTATCTCTTTTTAGAAAATGTCTTTGTTTTATCACAATTGTATATATTGTGTATGATTTTTGTTTTTTTTTTTGCATCACAATTGAAATGACGGTTATATTTCCAAAAAGGAAATAGTAGGAAAGTCTTGATGGTCCTTTATTACAATAGAAAGTCATTTAGACTCTAAGATTCCATTGGTCTACCAAGATCTCTAGAAAATACATTCTTCCACATTACCGAAATCCTAACTATACTTACAAAAATATATCAAAAAATTCGTTTCAAGGATCAGTTCTTGAATCCCATCGCACGTGGTAAAGAGGCCCATCCCGTGCAATCTACCCAATTCAATATGTGAGTTAGATCATAGAACGTGTTGAAATAAGCATACTATCTTCTAGGATATGATGGTCATTGTATTGGCTAATTAAATTTAGAGCAATTTTGTTGCACCGGCTAGGTTTTCTTCCTAACATATAGTTGTTATCTCAAGTAAATTATATTCAAAATTCTTGATTTTTTTATTAAGATATGTTAAATGTTTAGTATAATCAATAAGGAACTACTAGAAAGCTACCACGGTAAAGGTTTGTGAAAAATTTACTAGTATAAGTATTAATATGATCAGCAGTCCATTGACCAATAAGAATGAAACTCCTCTTTTTGCCACATTAATCTTTGCACCACATGTTAATCTTTCTTATTCGTATATATATTTTATTATAATTTTATTGATTAATGAGCAACTATTATGACTCATTCACTACTACCGAATTTACCTGTATGAAAGAACGGTAATATTTTTCTCGTCACATGCATATAATCAACTGTTCAACTTAAAGTTTGATATGCATATAGTGTCAGTGTTAAAAAATTGCATGTTAACCTTTTTCAGCTTATTTTTACAAATGGCACATTCCTATCAAGATGGATATTTTTTTCTTTAATTTTCCATCCATGATACACAAGTCAGAGAAGATATAATATAAGTTTAGAGTTGTCATTTTACCTCTAGGGTATAGTCCAGTTGTTACTCGGATCGGGATTTGATCCAAGAGGTTAAGAGTTCGATTCCAGGGACATACACAGTGTGAGTGTTCTTCTGCTGCTAGGCCGAAGGTATGGTTTGTGAGGGACGCCTTGTGCGGATCACTGCGTAAATCCTCACCCAACTTAGAAGACTGTTGAGTTTTTGATTTGCATATCATCCACAATGCTCATTTAGCTGGAACGGTGGAAATCCGTGGCGGAGGGTTTCCCCTTTGCTCCAAATTTAGAGAGTTAAGTGATAACTGTTCCTAGCTCATTACTTGGTACTAGCTAGCTACTCAACTAAGTTGTCAGTTGGTCTTGACTCACTTTTATCTTAAGAATCTAAAACCGGCTAATGCCCTTTTTGGTCATTTCACTCCAAGCCATGCAGAAGCAACTTGCAAAAGTATATATCAAGAAAAAACTATAACAAACATATTCACTCAAGCAATTGCCATCACCGGCATTGATTAATTCTCCGACCAAAAAAATGGAGATCAATACACCGGCGTCCGAGGGATCGGCTCATTCGGCGGCCGGAGTGTGCGACTCCTCCTCCGACGAACATCAAGTCCAAAGCCAGCAGAACACTAGGTCATATGAATGCAATTTCTGTAAAAAAGGGTTCTCTAACGCTCAGGCCCTGGGCGGACACATGAATATCCACCGGAAAGATAAAGCCAAGCTGAAACAAGCTGCGAAGACCGCCCAAAAGCCGTCGGATTCCTCAAGATTGATGGACGGACTCACTGCTTCAAGAATATTCGAAGGGAAACCCTTGGATTCCACGTCTGGACAAATAGGAAAAAATATGAATCATGCAAAATGGAGGGGCATATTTCCACCTGATCATCATCAAGAGAAATTACAGCCGCCGATTGCTGATAGGGCTGAGTATTCAAATCCAGATGTTACTGCAAACTGGCAAGAAATAGAGATGTTACATCCAACACATGGAGGTGGAGAATTAGACCTTGAACTGAGACTGGGAAATTCTCCGTCGCCTCCGCGCAGTCGTCCGTCACCACCGGCACGATAAAGTTCTTCTGATCTTCTTCATCTCTCTTAATTAAATTTCATAATACAATCTTGTGATCATCATCCCTCTTGCGTCTTAGTTTATTATTTTTATTTCTTTTCATAACCTTTTTCTAGTCTTAAATTTGAGCAAGAAGTTTAATGCTTTATGACCTTAAAGTCACATATTCAAACCGAAAAACTAGACTCTTATACAAAATGTAAGGTAAGGTTATGTACATCAGATCGTCAAGCGATCTGGTTCCTTCTCGGACACTGTGCAAACACGAAGTCTAGTGCACCGGGAATGACGTATTAGTTGATAAAGAGAAATAGTAACCTAATTTGATGGAGTAAATTTTCTTTTATCTGAAACCATACAATTTTACCAGTTTAGCCAATTGTCATTGGGTATTATGATGTTGTTTCTTCTTAGGTTTTGTATTAGTTGAAGGAAGGTTGTTTTCTTAAAATCTTTGTCCAGCATGTAAAATTGTCCTTAGACTCATGGGCTATGTTGTAACTATTTGAATCATTAATTCATTCTCTCTTTATTCCACTTTTTATACAGAATTTTCTTTTTCAAATTCAACCATCCTCAAAATCAAAATACCCTAAAAGGATAGATACTATATGATTTTTTTTTTTTTTGTTTATTTTTGTAGATACGTACTAACATGGTGAATCATGACTTTCCATTTAACCTTTGGAATCTACTTTAGCAGTATATAGTCTTTGAGAGATTTATGATACACACTTTAAGGTCAGCATGCACAACTTTTAGTAGATTTTCGTGCACTCCAAAAAGAGTTTGAAAGTTTTGATTCAGATTCTTCCTTATTTATGACTTCCTCTAGTTCAGAAAGCGCAGTGTCTTGCATATTCGTTATTGACTTGAATATCAGTCTCCCATTTGATTAATTATAAGAGGGCGAGCATTGGAGAACCTGATAAGGATATTGTTTTGTGACCTTGAGGTCATAGGTTCGAGTCGTAGAAACAACCTCTTGCACTAAGTGTAGGATAAGGCTGCGTACATCATATCGCGAAACGATCCGGTCCCTCTCCGGACCCTACGCAAACGCGGGAGTCTAATGCACCAGGAACGTCATTTATTTGATTAATTATGACTAGGAATTCCTCAAACCTTGATTATTAATTTTAAAAAAATTTAACTTCAAACCCTGATTTTCACCCAAAATACAATGATATTTACTACTAAACCAGTTTGAATCACAACAAAAAAAAAAAAAAAAACCAGTTTGAATTAGTTCCTCAATTCTTAATTATATTTATTGATTGATGGGACATACATTATGTTTAATTCTGACAGAGTATTTAGCTTTTAAATACATTCTGATAAATAAGATTTCAACTTAATATCTACGTTTGATTAAATTATCAATAAGTACTGGGATCATGGATGTATGAGGTCATGACCTTGATGGATCTTGGGGCTAAATCTAAACAACCCAAAATAACCTTACTTTTTTCCCTTAAGGTATCGTGTTATAAAATAAGCAGACAAAGAGAATAGAGACCATACTCACTTTGTTCTTTTACAAAAGTAACTTACACCATGCCACAACAGTATTCTATTGTCTTAAATAATCCCGCTTATGGTGATGTATGAGAAGATTGGATATACACAACCACGTTAGAAACATACAGAGTTTATTTCCTGATGACCCATAATGAAAATTGCGTGAAAGTGTCTCGATCAACTGCTACTTCACTATATAAGAAGTGCAGCCAATTTAGTGAGTCATTTTGCTTTTCCCGTCATATTCCAAAGTAAAAAAAGAACGTGTCTTTGACTCCATTGAAAATGGAAATCATCAGGCGAAATATATACAGAGATATAAAAGAGAGATAATTCTGCTTCCTTTATATCCTTTGGGTTTTTCTTTCTATGACTCCATGATTGTCTTCCGTCTGTGGACTTAACCCTTTATTCTTTTTCTCTTTTTCACTTTTCAACTCTTCTTTCTGGCCATTGATGCCTGGTTAATCTCATTGCATGTATTTCCTAATTGCCCTTACTTTTACATTTCTGTGTATTATTCTAACTAATATATTATACACATCCTAACTAACTTGTTATGCGTCAAAACAATTTATCATGTCTCAGAAAATTATGTATATATATAGCTTTCGTTTCATTACAAGGGAGAATCCTCTTCTGCTGCAATAATTTTAGGGTTCGTCAATAACTAGTGTAAATTGCTAAATGTGTATTTTATTTCAAAGTTTTGAATGAACTCCTCCGCTGCTTATCCGGAAATGATGCATGTATGTAAAACACCACGGACGTGATTCCTCCTTCTCTATCTTGCTGCACATCTTTTTTATGCAATTGAGTTTATTTGACCTCATCAAGGAAAATTATAAATAAATAAGCAAATAAACATTTTGCTTCAATATATAAATGTTAGCGCACACTGTTCCATGTTTAAATTGTGTGCGCTTGATGTCCTATCAATTTAGCCGGTGTAAGTTTTGTATAGTAAAGATAGAAGTATAACAACGATGGTTTGACTCGATTTAGTGACATAGGGAACACATACAGTTGTTTAAAATCTAAATTTTGAACAACATAGGGTCTATCAAACAGATAAGTTTAATAATATAATAAAATTGATAGTAAAAGTCAAACTTGCAATTCAATATTTCCATAAGACTCTTCAGGGAGACGGTCTCCAGTGCTTAATAAGCGGAAACGATTACATGGGAGTGTGTGCCGTCCTATTAAGAGTCAATTTCCATATGTATAATAAGTATAGGATTGCCAACGTAAACTTGTAACATGTTAATGAATAATTACTAGGTTTTAGTAATAAATTATTAGCTAATAAATTTATATAAGAACAAAGTAACACTATGAACGTCTTAAAGTTTTGAATAGATATATTCCGACTGCCAAATGTTTCGACATAAATGAATTTATTCAACCTTCATTCATCTGATCTTTGGATTCCAACCGATGTTTTCTATAGCCATAAATCTCATCTTTTGATTACAATGTATAAAAAGTATATGCATACCAACCGACATCATGCATAAAATTTTTTCTATCCTCGTTCAATTCCATTGTATTTTGTTTGCAAGTAAAGGAAAACAACACTTTAGCAGGTCAAGCTAGTCACTCTAACGATATTTTTCTGGTAAGTCGAAAATATATCTTAGTTTTACATATAAGCTAGTCTGGAAGCAGAACTTGCAGCTCGTAGCCGAGTCTTTTCCAATTATTTCCTGCAAAGTACTTTCATCAGATAGTTCTTTTTTTTTCATATTATTTATCAAATATTGGTTGAATAAGGACATTATTTTTTTTCCACTGTTCTAAAAGCACAGCAATTAAAAATTAATTGATGAGCAATATTACTAATCAAACACAAATACAGGATTTTACAAAATTAAGTTAAACATATACAAACCCATTTGCGAGCTCATAAAAGACGTTTACGTTGTACTAGACTCCCACATTTGCACGAGGTACAAAGAGAGGGCGAATCCCTTCGCAATCTGATATACGCACCCATACTCTACACTTTGTGCAAAAAGCTGTTTACGCGGCTAGAATCCATGACCTCAAAGTAACAAATCATCAATCTTACCAATTGTGAGCTCATAGTCCAAACTAAACTTATTAGTTGTACGATCTTGGTCTGTGTAAGCTTAAAATCATATTTTAGATCGAACTTGTATTACATAAACCCGAAACAGACCAAAATAACTCTTTTCTAGATGGTTGCACTGAATGAGTCGCTTAATTCAGCATTAAATACATGGGTGTAAGACATGATGGTTATTCTCAATGTCAAGTAAAAGTGCAAACCTCACAATAAACACTCAAATGGAGCTGCATCTTATAAATGCTAAACCCAAGAACATAAAACATCAGCCTTTGACACCGAGCTAAAACCTATCCCGCAAACTCATTAAGCCCAAGCTAACAATTGGTAGAAAAGAATAGCTAAGAAATACAATGGAACCAATCAATTAAAGCATAGGAACGTGGCTTCATGCACAAGAAGTTGAGCCCAATACCACTGGACGCAAAATATAGGCATATTGCCTGGAGATGATGCCAATGCAGCCTCATAAACCTTGTCCATTTTCTTATAAAAGACGCCCACCAAAGCCAAAAAATAAAAACACAGCATCTTTTGTCCGTAACATATTTTTAGATTTGTGTATACATGTACTGCTGCACAGACATAACTCTTCAGATATTTGCACATACTTTGCTGCACAGACACAAGACACAACACTTGAAGTTTTACTTCATTCTTGCCACCGTTCATACCATCTAACACTTCTTTCTTCTTTTTCCTTTTTTTTTTGGTGGGATGGAAGTACCATCTAACACTTTAAACTGGACATCTATTGATATATGGAAGGCTCCAATGGCAATAATGTATACAGGCTTCTCTTTTTGTCATTTTATTTCGTTACACTTCAAATAATAACAGAGCCAGTGAAATGGAAGGGAAAAAAATACGAAACTTAAGTAACAACACTGTAGCTTTTATACATTTGAAGTTGAGAAATTCCAGCAACTACTTCAGGTCCACAATTTTGATCTCATTGGCTTACCTCACATGCTAACCTAAGACTGAATTGAAACAAATGCAGAGTCCGAAGCAGAGTTGTGAGACCACCTTTCCACCTTTTCTCTCTCCTCACATCCACCACAACTTTTCTCCATCACCGCCAGCAACGGTCATATCCTACAGTTTTCTTCTTCTCTCTCCACCAATTTCTCTCCTTTCTTCCCATCTTTCAGCCTTCTTTCTCCTCTTCTTGTACTTCCACGCCGTAACAAATTAGTAAATATTCTTGCTACACAAATCAGATCTAAAGACTTGCTCTAATTCTTGGTCTGGCGGCCGGAGCAAATCAGATCTAAAGACTTGCTCTAATTCTTGGCTTGACTGCCGTGGCCGGAAAAACTGAATACACGAGAAATCAGCACCAAATGGCTGGATTTTGATAGTTCAGTCACAAAAGCAAACATGCAAGCTGCAGTTCATGCTAAATCAGCATGGGCTTCTTTGCTTAAGCCGAATTTCACCCCAGAAACGTACTAACTGTGAGCAATATTGAAGTTGTGAAAGGTAAGAAGATTTTTACCATAAACCCAAACGAAGTAGCAAAGGACAGGCAGAAATGGAACACTTCCATTGTCGGTCAGGTGGTTGGGAACAACGCTTCCTTCCTTAACATGAAGAAATTCGCAGAACAAAAATGGAATGGGAAAGGCTTACTGGAAGTACAACGCATGGAGGAGGATGTCTTTGTCTTCCGATTCCAATTGGAGGAGTCAAAGCAAGAGATACTTGATCAATCTCCTATGCCCTTTGGAAACAAGGTTCTCTTCCTGTGGCCATGGGATCTGGACAAACCTATCCAGAGACTGCATCTCAACGCAGTGCCTGTCTGGGTGCAGTTTCCAAAACTTAGACCTCACTATTTAAATGCTCATGTATTAGGAGGTCTGGGTTCACTCATAGGAAAGCCACTCTTTATGGATAGGCTTACCACAACACAATCAAGGTTAGCTTACGCTAGAATCTGCGTAGAGATCTCAGATGAAGAAAATCCCCCATCTAGCATCAGCTACTTAGATGAGCACGGTAATCTCTCAACTCAGGAAGTGAAATACGAATGGATGCCGGCTAAATGTGCAAAATGCAAAACCTTTGGCCACAACTGTGAAATAGCTGACATGCGCAATGCTAAAACACAACTATTAGAGAAGCAGGGACATTTTCCCCAGCGACCGCCAAGAAAAACACAACAATATGCACAATCCCATGAGCCATTTGCTAGCAAACTGATTTCTAAAGGAAAAGATGAAGGTGAAAAGCAGTGGGTAGCGGTAACAAACACAAAAATACTCAGAACTCGGACTCCTAGCCCTCCATCACCAAGGGAAGTATCTACTCTTGACATTGATAAGTCGCTTGCACACCTCACTAATGTAAATAAATTTACAATGCTTGCAGGAATAGAAGAGGATGAGACTGAGCATCCTCCAACCAGTAGGCTTACAATGGGAACTATGGCCAGACCATCAGCCAGCCCAAAGGAAAGGAGCAGGGTGCACGACACATCTGATGCCATACAAAACTCACCCACACAGGTAGCTCAAATTTACAACAATGCAGAAGGTAAGCTTAGAAAAGAATCCCATCAGTCTAGCTCTAGTGATGAACTGGACCCATCTGATGAAGAATCTCTTCATAGTCTTGCCCCTTTGGGCCAGGCCATCTTGAAAAGCAATGCAAAACGGGACTTCAGAAATGACAGTCCAAAAGATAAAGCCCCAGGTATGATAAATTCAACACCTACAAGGGAACCTGTTTTGGAACCTGTATTGGATTCCAACTCAGATTCTGAATCTTTCCAGTATAATTTAGAAACAAATAACCCCAAGAAAAAGCCTAGCAGCAGAGGGGGTAGAAGAGGGAGACCTAAAGGGTCTAGCTCAATAAGATAATTAAATGATAAAATTTGCATGTTGGAACATGAGGGGGTTAAACTCCCCTCTTAGGCAACAAGATGTAAGAAATTTTGCCTATAGACACAACATTGCCTTATTTGGCTTGGTAGAAGTTAAAATAAATCTAAGAAATCAAGAACTATTCTCAAAGAGAATTTTTAAGAACTAGGAGATGGTTTTCAACTCCATCCCAAACTCGGTTTCTAGGATTTGGGTGGCATGGAACCCAAATATCCTAGAAGGAAAACAATTGCATTGCAATGAGCAAGCAATCACCCTCAGTATCAAGATCAAAAGCCACCCGCATGACACCTTTATCCTTACCGTAGTTTATGGTTACAATGAAAAGAGTAACCGAAGAGAATTATGGAGGAAACTTAGGTACCAACATCAAATATATGGTAACCTCCCATGGATTATTATGGGTGACTTCAATATCATCCTAGATAGTCAAGACAAGATAGGGGAAAAAAGGATTGATAGAAATGCAATTAGAGAGTTCAAAGATTGGATAAGGGATATGGACATAATAAACCTACCATCTAGAGGTTGTAAATACACATGGTCAAATAATAGGTCAGGGGATCAACGTGTATACACTAAGATAGACCATATGTTTTGCAACGATCTATGGAAATCACAAAACCCCCACTTCCAGTTAGATTACGAACCTCCTCTAACATCCGACCACTCACGTGGTATACTCACAATCCAAAAAGACCTGAATTTCGGACCCAAGCCATTCAAATTTATGAAAGGATGGCTTAAGCATCCAAAATTTAAACAAATTCTCATGGACAGCTGGGGTGAGTATGTAAGTGGAAACCCCCTAGACAGGCTAACTAAAAAGTTAAAATGTCTAAAGATAGCACTTAAATCACTAAATAAGGACGAATACAGTGACATTAAAAATAGGGTGGAAATGGCAAAAAAAATAAACTGGAAGAAGCACAAAAATCACAAATAAATGATCCATACAATGTTCAATTGCAAACAGAAACACAAAATGCAAAAGACAGTTATTCTAATCTCCTTTCCTTCGAAGAATCCTTTTTCAAGGAAAAAGCTAGAATTAAATGGATGAGAGAAGGGGATAAGAATACAAATTTTTTCCATCGAACAGTTAAAATGCACTGCAAAAAATAAAATTTTGAGACTTCAAAATGAAGAAGGAAATATGATTGAGGATTATAGTCAGGTTCAGCAATTGGCTGTTGATTTCTTTCAAAAACTTTTCTCCGAGCCTAATGAAACCCCAGAACTCACCTCCTCCCAACAAGAATGGTTGGGACAAACACTTTCAAAAAGGCTCCTTAAGTATTCCCGTGTCTCCTACAGAAATCAAAGATGCTCTTTTTCTCTTTAAGCTCTGATAGCGCTCTAGGACCAGATGGCTTCTCAGCCATTTTTTTCAAAGAAAACTGGCAGTCGATCGGGGATGAATTTACTCTTGCCATTGACTACTTTTTCAAAAATGAGTACATTTACTTTCCCATAAATGCAACGGCCATTTCCTTAATACCAAAATCAGACAATCCAATCAACATTAGACAATTCCGACCCATCTCATGTTGTAATGTGGTTTACAAAGTCATATCCAAAATCTTAACAAACAGACTAAAGACATTGATTCACCTACTTGTAGGGGAAAACCAATCTGCCTTTATCAAGGGAAGAAGCATACAAAGTAACATCCTACTCATGCATGAAATAGTAAAAGATTATAAGAAACAGGGGGGGTCCCAAATCTTGTGCCATTAAGGTCGACATCATGAAAGCTTTTGATACTCTCAAGTGGGACTATCTGTTTACCATTCTTAAAAGCATGAACTTCCCGGACAAATTCCTAAAATGGGTGAAACTTTGCCTTTCCACTGTTTCCTTTTCCATAAACTTGAATGGCTCCCTAACGGGTAGATTTACCTCAACTAGGGGCATAAGGCAAGGAGACCCTCTGTCTCATAGTCTTTTCATCTTAGCAATGGAAGGTTTCAACCAAATTCTAAACCAAAAAATAAGAATTCAGGAATTAAATTACCATCCTAGATGTGAGCGCCTCAAAATATCAAATCTAGCCTTTGCTGACGATCTCTTCATCCTATGTAAAGCTGACATTTCTTCAATAAAAGTAGTCATGGAAGCCCTTGAGGGAAAAATGCGAAATCTTCACATCTGGATTAAAACAACAACAAAAGGAGATAATAAGTAATACACTTGGCATGCCTTTAGGCAGCCTCCCTATCCGCTACCTGGGCATCCCATTGGTATCGGGTAAACTCTCATTCCATGACTGCAATCCACTCCTTGAAAAGATTAACAAGAAAGTTCAAAACTGGACAATCAAAAACCTTTCTTATGGTGGTAAAATCCAGTTAATAAACTTCGTCCTCATGGCAATGTGCAGATATTGGACGGACTCGTACTTCCTTCCTAGGAAACTAATAAAGGAAATCGAAAAGATTTTGAAAGGTTTCCTCTGGGGAGGAAAGAGGAAGGCCAAAGTCAGTTGGAGCTTAATCTGTAAACCAAAAGAGAAAGGAGGGCTAGATGTATATGACATAGGTGCAGTAAACGATGCATACATAATGAAAAACCTATGGAATGTCTGCACTAGAAAAGAGGAACTTTGGGTCAAATGTGTACATTCAGTGATTTTAAAGGGACAAACAATATATGAAGTCAGGGCTAAATCGTCAGATTCCTGGCTATGGAAGAAATTCCTCAATGTCAGGGACATTCAAGGATTGCATCGGTAAGGAAATTGGCAACGGGGAGGATACGTCCTTCTGGTTCGATCCTTAGCACCCTTGGGGCATACTAAGCTTGAATCATCCGGAACTCATGCGGAAAATATCCATCAATATCAATGCAAAAGTCTCCATTGTACTGGTGGAAGGTACTTGGAGAATTCCTTTTGGGCGGGGGTGGGACTCACAAGTAGCTGCATTTAATTTGTCTTGCAACTCAATTCAAACATCCCAAAATTGCGATCGATGGACTTGGAAACCAAATAATAAATTCTCTGTGAAAAATGCTACATTATTCCTACAACCCCCGGTTCCTAACGTTGATTGGCATGATATTGTCTGGCGTAATCATTATCTTCCACGATATGCTATCATTACATGGCTAGCATGTTGGAAGAGAATGAATACATTGGATAAATTGCATGATTCGGGTTTATCACATACTAACATCTGCATTTTATGTCACAGGTTTATTGAGGATCAGGATCATTTGTTTTTCCTATGCCCTTTCTTGGCCAAAATATGGAGCCACATTATGCAACATCTCAAGTGTACTGGTTGGAGCTGTAATTGGAATCACACAGTACAATGGTTAAAGAATAACACCTCCTGGAAATCAAAATTCCAAAGAGATGTCACTCGAATTAGCTTCTCAATTGGCGTATACCACTTATGGAAGGAAAGGAATAACAGACTCCACAACAGGTCAGACAAGGATTACACTACCGTGATACAGGACGTCTTCCACAACATCTTCTATGCGGTACCATCATGAAAAAATTGCAAGGCTTCTCAATTCAACCTAGAGTTATCACTAAGCATAGGAACGTCAACAAAAGTTTTCTCAAATCCTCAACTCACAACATGATCAAACAACAGCTATTTCTCCGGGACAAGTCAGGATGATTTTGGTGAACCAGACATGGACGAAAAACTCCACAAGAACCAAAGGCCTTTGCACAGATTGTCAACATATTACTTTGGCCATTTTGCTAGCTTAGTTTTCTCTATCTTTGTTTCTATAAACTTGACTATATTTCCCTTTTAGGGTAATTTTGTACAGGTTGGCATTTATTTTGAATAGTCCATTGTAAGCCGCCTTTTTGGTTGGGGTATAGTCAAGTCAAATGTTGCCTTAACTGCAACATCTCTTGTAAATGTGTCATTTGGCTTATAAAATTTTATTTAAAAAAAAAGAGTTGTGAGACCATGGGTGTCGAGCAATAAAACACAAAGGGCCCAAAAATGAGAAAACACAAGGCCAATACGGGAGTATAACGCCAAAACAACCTAACCACGAGAAAGAAAAATGTTTACCAAAACAACCAATGACCAAAATATTAGACACTGCTGCAATAGATGTTCTGAAAAAAATGGGACAAGGAAATGCAAGAAAGCAATGAAAGAGAGAAAAGGATCCCACGGAGAAAAGAGTTTCAACAGGAGGGCCGCTCCAAACAAGAAAAGAAGAAGGAATTTCTATTTGGGAAAACAGAGGAGAGGATTCTCATAACCATCAACATAAGAAAGACACTAAGCACAGTATACATATGGAAGACGTAGCCTGTTCAACAAAGTCAACTCCTCATGAGCTGGCTAAGTTGTTCATCATTGACTTCAAGGACAAGCTACGGCAAGAGTCCTCCCAAAAATAAATCCAGTCTAATGTTCTCTTCTCCAAAAACAAAAATAAAAAGTAAACATTTTTCAGAAGGGCGTGCAGCTTGCTTCACCAAAATCAAGTATGCATGGCTGGCAAAGTTGTTGGATGACTTGACAACAGTATTCAACCATAGGCAACTTTAGACAAGCTACTCGGATGGACACTCTAGGGAGGGAGAGAGGGAGGGAGAGACTCTGTTAATGTGAATGGATGCATACAGGTGTGACTGAATCAAAGGTTGACTGCTTGTAGCGGGAGAGGGAACCACAACCCATTCCAAAACAAACAAATATTATATTTTATCATACACCCTCCGTCCTAAATATAAGCCATTGTCAAAGTGACACATAATTTAAGTCAAGACATTAATTATTGCTTTTATTTCCAAATTTGGCCATTATAAATAAGTTGTTTGTTTTAAAAGCTGTACATTTAATGAGGACTAAGTTGGTAAAATTATGCTCTTTCTCTTACCATTAAAAGCAAGAGAGGACTTGTATTTTGGGACAGCCCAAAACGGAAAAGTGGACTTATATTTTGGGACGGATGGAGTATTAAAAAAAAATCAACCAGGTCGCGTAGGGAACCAACATAGTACAATCTCAATACTGACATATCCGTGGTATACCTACACCACTTAAAAACTGAAACTAAGTTTCAGCCTTTAGTTTCTTATCCATGGGAAGAAATATTAAAATTTCAAACATCGCTCAATTTAAGACCGAAAAAAAGTGCATGCACAAAGCAACAGTAGAACATACCAGGGGAAAAGATCGTTCAGCTAGGAAAGGAAGGTCAAGAAGTTAAAGAACAAGTAGCCACGATTAATCGCAAGATGTCTTCTTCTGTGCTTTAGATTTGGGGTTGGGGTCAGGAATATATACTTCTCCATAGTGTTTGGAGCGAAACAGCATAGATAAGCATCAGAATATGAAACTGCTGCTATCAACACCAGACAAGATGAACTTGTACGTACCTAAGGTGGTGTGGAACAGACAGCTGCTGTCCAGGAAAAACTCTCAACTGCCAATCATACAAATTTTCAGAAACGTGCAAAAGCCTTGAAGAAACCTCATACATTTAAAAGTGTTTTGAGCAGTGTCATTCTAGTCAGAGTCCAAAAAGCCAGTAAGAGATTGGAGACACTTCACCTGCTATGGAGATCAAACAATGGAGGTGCACAAGATCTGCTCAACCAAGTCATCTATTTGACAATATTCTCATCTATCAATTAACCAGAAAACCAACTTAGTTCAACTTTACCAATGTAACAACTCTCAATACCTATTATTTATTCAGAAGCTATAAGCCACAACAACGGTATCAAGATAATACAGGCAGGCCAATCACAGCAATCAAAAAGTGTTTCCTAAAGTGATTACTTAACAAGGACTAATGAGATTCTCATTAAACAAAAATAAAATTAACAGTGTTAACGTTGCTGATCATAACACGAGGCCCAAACAAAGCCTACTCTTAGTGACTACAAAAAGGTTCCACTCTTAAACCAGACTCATCCGATAAAATAACAGAAAGTTTCCCTATCGAAGGAAGACAAATATTACCAGAACACTTAGCAGGAAGTCAGCTTAAAGGTGCATTCAACACAATAGCTCATGCAATCCTCAATAATCCATTCCAGCTGCCAGGAGTAAAGACAGACTACATTAAATGATTATCAATAAAGACTCCTACTAAACATAGATATCCAAATAGAGAAAACTGAAAATATGACAGTGAAATGATAGATGACAGTCTGCTTGTAATGATAGATGACAGTCTGCTTTGACAAGCAGAAACAAACTTAAACGCCAACGCCCTTCTTAGCCCTAAGAGACTCAAGAGCCTTTTCCCGCAACTGCATCTCAAGCTTCTTTTGTTCAGATTCTGCCTCTTTAATATCCACCCCATGTGATTCTCGTCTTCTGTCATGTCGATCATCATCAGAATCTCCGGTGTTACGCCTTTCAGTATCTGAAGCTGAAGAATCAGACTTCAGCGCTTTCTTCTTAGAGCGCCTTTCTTCCCTCTTGCGACGTCTTTCCTGTCGCTTCCTGCTTCTCACCTCTTTTCTCATTTTTTTCTTCTCCTTTCTTCTTCGCTTGTACTCTTTCCTTTCCTCTTCATAAGAGTCAAAACTTGATTCATCGTCTGACCCAAAGTCACGTGTTCTTTTACTCTTTCTCTTCTCTCTCGCTTTTGATTTTTTCTCATCACTTTCCTCTGAGCTAGTACCAAAAGAACCAATTTTTTCCTTATGCTCAACTTTTCTAGACGACTTAGATAAAGTTTTGACAAGGCTATCTTTGATTGATGTTTCCTCTAAAGGAATTTGCTTCTTCTTGACTGTTCTAGAGTCATCTGCCACAGCAGAATCACCCGCCACCCCAGTCAACAATGGATTCCTCACCGTGTCTGGGTCTTGGTGACTGGGTTTCTTCACATGATCCACTTTCTCCACTTTGTTCCCACTGCACCACATGCGTATGTGAAGGTTGAGTATTGGAATAAAATTCACGGAATACAATTAACCCCCCAACCCCCATGCACCACCACCACCACACCCAAAAAAAAAAGGAAAAATGAAACAGAAGGCTTGGGGTTTTTAGGTAAAAAGTACAGAAGGATAATGAGACATGCCTCTTTATTACTGTGTCTTCATAATTTAACTCCATTCTCTGATGATCTAAAGCTTGATCTGGATGATGACCACTTATTTCCTGCAATGATTCATCTTCAAATTGGGACTTGCCATGTGAATCTTTATGAATTTTAGAAGGATTTCTTGAGGATTTATGACTGCTTACACCATCCTTCCTGAGAAAAAGAAGCCAAGTACATTGCATAAGTTTACTTTCATGGGCGATCAAGATGAGAATTCGCAAACACCTACCTGCCATTGTCATTTCCTTTGTCACCTCCACCTGTATTCTCCACAGTAGCAAGAGTAGATTTGTGATCTTTTAACTCCTCTTTAGGACTTGGTTCCGGGACATAAGATCGACTAACCTTATCTCTTTTTGGTGGCAAAGGACTCCCAGAAAGACCTCTCGACCTATAAGAACAACAGCTGTAATCCACACTTTTCATAATATGAGCAACCACAGAATACTACAACTAGAGGAAAAAACCTCTTCACTTCATTTGGACTCGGTTCTCTTTCAGCTTCTGAATCAGAAAGAGACTTATGGAGAGAAGGCGATAGAGCTTTCGCTTTCCTACGAAAATCTTTTTGCTCTGAAAGGATACTTTGGCGATGTTCCAATGACGCAAATCTTTTCTCAGTACCAGCAACACGTTCAGATCTAGACGGAGGGGAAATATCTCTGCAATAATATACTTAATTTGACACACTGGTACAACACTTAATTTAAACACTGCATACTAAGCGTATTAGAAACTACAGAATTCCCACCACTTCTCCAATTTTGGCATTCGGAGCACCAGCAAAATAGAATTTCCCAATACTAGAAAACACAAACAAAACCTAGTTCTCTTAGTCTAAAGGAATTTCACACATCACAATATCTTCAAAATGCAACTGTACCTCATTCTTTCTCGAGATGAATCCACAGGGGACCTGTTTCTCCTTGGTGGTGTTCTTGCAACAGGTGAGTTCGACCTACTGCTAGCAGGAGAAAAACTCCGTTTTTGAGGCGAAGGAGATTTCTGATAACTAGCAGGACTAAGAGATCTCTCTCGCCTGGGTGCAGGCGACCTCGCCCTAACTGGATATGGTGATCTGCGCCGTGGTGTTGATGGAGATCTTCTACGCCTACGTCTCGAGAAAGATGGGGACCTATTTCGTACGGGAGATGGTGATTGTTGACGGAGAGCAACAGGTGACCTGCGCCTAATATAACGTGAACGAGCTCGAGTAGGTGACAGGGACATGTCCATTGGAGACCTTTGAACTGGTGACAGTGAACGCTGCCAAAAGGGAGAACGTGACCTGCGTCGCAATGGAGAGCGCGACCGGCGGCGGACCGGAGAGCGCGACCGGCGGCGGACCGGAGAGCGCGACCGGCGGCGGACCGGAGAGCGCGACCGGCGGCGGACCGGAGAGCGCGACCGGCGGCGGACCGGAGAGCGCGACCGGCGGCGGACCGGAGAGCGCGACCGGCGGCGGACCGGAGAGCGCGACCTATACCGAGGAGAGGGTGAACTACGACGCAATGGTGATAAAGATCTTCGCCTATGGTAAGATGAACCACGCCTTGGCGGAGTATTAGATCGACTAGGTGAGCGCCTTCGATGAGGGCTTCGATAGCGCTTTGGTGAAACAGGATATCCTGATGGAATAGGACGCCGTCTTCGCTTAGGGGATACAGATAAGCTTCTTGAATGTGACCTTGCACTAAAACCAAGAAATCAGAAGACTGCATCGGTTTAAGCAAAAGCATATCCAATATATAGGCATGTTAAAGATGGCATGCAGACTAAGTGAAAATGAAACCCCAAAAGAAAGAGAGAGGGAGAGAGAAAGAGAGAGCATTGACTAAAGGGATCACTTCAAAATTTAAACTAATTGATGAACAAACTCACTTTGAATAACTTCTGGAATTGGAGACTGAATTGCTGATGGACCTTGACGGCCTTCTCCTGGGACAAAATCGATAACAAGAAGTGAGCCTGTTTACATCATTGGCGACAAAGCACTTTCCAAATATTAAGTGACAAAATGATATACTGCTATAATAATACCTAGGAGAAGGATCACGATCAGCAGAAGGTGATTTTGATAAGCTGCGCAGTAAAAAGATGTTTGACATCATCCCCATCAAAGAGCAAGATGTGCCAGAAAAATAATATAAAACAACTCAATATTCCGCATGCGATAACGTAAACACTACAGATCAAAATCAAATACGTGCAACCATCAACTACAACCCAGCTTATTGTGGCTATAATTGCACTTGAGATAAATCACACTGAAATAAATTTAGTCCGCAGCCAGAAATAAAACACAGTCGATGGAGAAACTACAAAAGTCTATCTTTAGCACTTAAGATGCACACACATATATACACATTCATATGCTTTTCTTTCATAACAAGACATCAATACAAATCACATGTACATATGTAAGTAAACAGAGACATAAAAACACATGTATATGGGATGGGATCTTCTCCCCATGTCTTCTCCACCCAATCTCTTCACAAGTGTATTGTGTGGCGGGCCTACACATAATACACCTTCCTATGTGTTTTTTAATGATACTTTGTAGTTTAAAACTTGTGGAGGGGGCTTGTGGACGTACGGTGTGGAGAAGATCCGATCCCCAAGTATATGCATATACATTATGTACTTGCAAAAGTCAATGAACAGTTTTCACATCCTGAAGGGACAGAAATAATGAAGGGGGCAGAAGAAATTTAACAATAAATAATGATGCCCTTCCAACAATTGCTCCACAATAAGCATTATATATTCTTCTTTACAACACAAACGGGATTGAAGACACCTTAGAGACACCTTAGAAACGCTACGAATTTCTTAAATTATCAGAACCTTCTGCTTCGAGATCCATTTCTTGCTTCACGCTGTTCCTTTTCGGTCCTTGAAACATCTTTAGGTTGGTCTTTCGACCTGGCTCCGGCACCAACATCAGCATCTTTTGAGACACCATTGCCGGCATCCTACAGTAGTTTGAGGTAAAGGACATGAACCCAAAAAATTGCAGAAGCAAGCTGAATTCAAAGAAAAATGCACACTGTTAAAAACAAAAAGGTAGCTCTACATTGTGAAATACTAAGATGGAAATAAAGAATCTGTTACCGTCTTTTTATATTTATCGTGTTCAAGCTCCCGATGTTCTTTATCCTTCCTTCTCTGAATTTCATTTGTTATTCGGTCCGACTCAGCCTATTGACAAACAAAATCAAGAAGTCATAACACAATCTCATTCCCATGATGTGGTCAGAATGTTAAAATAAGATAACCTTCTTTTTCTTAGTTTCCTCCTCTTTGGCATCCAAGAACTGCTGAGGCACACCACTCGCGTTATTCTGAGCACTGAGGAGGAGCATCCACAGCTCTTTCATAAACTTTCCGGTATTTCTCTCCATAAAACCAGTAAGAGAAATCTGAATTTCTTTTCCGTTCACCACCTACATCATTGAAAGGGAAAACTTGAAAGAATATCAGATTTCCCAAGAGAAATAGCAATTTTGTTTAAATTTCACCTGAAACACCATGCACAACCATATACATCCTCTCTAAGATCAAATCTTGATGAACCATAAAGATAGAGTAGAAGCTAATAGCCATTGCGATCATATAAATAAAATGGCAGCCCACAGGTACTTAAATGATAAGTTGTCTTAATCACCAGTCTGAAAAATTCCAGATAGCAAGTTGTAGGTCTCTTGTATGATTCACAAATGATAACGACAATCATAAAGCACCAAACACTTATTTACCTTCCCATCGAGAAGACTATATATAAAATTGATGAGCACTTCATCCTCGAAACCGATAAGCTCAGTGACCCTTGTTGCTATCCATGGTCTCATAACATCCATCTTCACCTTTGTTGTATCCACCTACAGCCAATCACTCACAAATAAGAGAAATGAAAGTGCAGAATAAAGACACAAAAAATTGAAAGTTTCTACCATCTGAACGATCAACCACTATCTCCAAACATATCACAAGAAAAGGAGTTTTTAACGACAAGATTTGCGGGCCTCTCCCTACATTTCTCAAATATATGAAAATAAACAAGCGCTCTTAAACTCGTCAGCCCTGATAAATTTCTTGGAGAACAAATGCGATGTTTTAATTAAGAGAAAAAAAAAGAACAAAATCTAATCCGGCTCAGGAAAAAGAATCGGCGATACTGTCTAGAGAATTCCAATGAAATACAGAAACGGACCAGATGTTCCAATTCAGAAGCAAACTTTTGAGATTTCATCAATTTAGCTTGCTTGTTGGAAAACCGAGTATCCTGTTCGGCCGAAGTGCCCTGTGAATCAAGAAAGAAAACGTCATACCTCCAAGAACAAATTAAACAAGTAAGCAATCAGGTAGATCTGAATTGACAAACGAAATTCATACTGAAAATGCAGCGGTTACTGAAATTTTACCCGGAAAAACCCGCCCGACATGGTTTAGGGTTTCTGGAGATCTTAAGCAGCTCCGATGCTACGCAGTAAGGATAGTTTTCGCGTACCGTTTAGCTTCGGCGAGTATGTACTTGAAATTTAGGCAAAATTGTCATTTTAAACTTTGTATTATGAGGAATCCATGCTTCGACATATTTTCTTCTAGTTTCAAATTATTGATATGTAAAAATAAAATAATAGTTTGGACTTGAATATTTCATTTATTCATGAATGACAAAGGAACTTATTTTTTCTCATTTCTGAGGGCAACTATTTTTCCATTTTCATTCTATATTGCGTGTAGTGTATCGATAACGTCTTTTTTATTTTATACTAGGTGTCTATATTAATTCGTAGAATACATACATTTAAACAAATTAAAAAGTACTTTCTTTTTAATTCTTTGTGACGTTATTTCATGTATACTTCGTCATTTTTACAATGATTACATAAAACATTTTGTATTCAAGAAAAACATATTTTGGAGGCAAAAAAGAAGTAATTTGTCTCCCTTCGCATCATATTTAACGAAAATGACGTCAATATATGTAATCTTAAAACATACGCTTGTCAGCTAGGTTTTATATAGGGGAAAAAACTATTTGATAAACATTAATCATAAAACAGAAGGCAAAAATTTAAAAAATAAACAAATATAATTTAAAATTACTTTTTTAGGAAAAAAATTATATAATTCGAAATCTGGTTCTCATGTAGGCGAGGAGTGCAATGAATTTTATTATATGCTAATTTAAAATGATTACATGATTAAAAAGTGGGTGTTTTTGTCGAATAGAGTCATAGAGAAATGCCCGGTACAAAGTTTATAAGTCTTTAATATTTTATAGGTGTATAATAATTAAGAAAATTTACTTAATGAAAATGACCCATTTGTGTACAACTTATATCACACATACTTTCTTTTTACATGAAACTGCATATACAAAAATACTGCACGTCAACGTATAAAATGTCTCTACAGGACACCATGTGTAAATCAAAACATGGCAATATATTTTAATTACCGTCCATATATGGACCGACCGACTTTTGTTCTCATATACATCCACGTTTTCATTCGTAAACAAAATTATTTAGTTTACATATAGGAAGGAGATTGCGAAGAGAAACCAATCTGCAGATATGCTCTGCGTGCTAATGGTTAACTATAGTTATTATGGTGGCCGTGCTCTATATAAATTTAATAAAATATTACAGTTTTAATTTTAAAAAAAATCATAATATGTTATGTTTTGGAAATTTTTTTGAAAGAACTACGATGCACTTGGCATTATCGTCCAATAAGATCTATAATACCATTGTCAGTTACGTCCAAATAATTATCTTTGGACGGTACTGACACTTGCGTTCACGGGGTAAGTGGTTTTCGGATGCAAAAAGCCTATTTGGATATGTAAAACCACCCAGATACAGGCACGTCTGAGACGTGGACGGCACTGCCAAGTGCGTTCTAAGCTATGGACGGTTTGCCAAAGTCGTCCTAGATTGTTAGTTGTAAAACATCAAGGATTCAAAGTCCGATGGATTTAACAAGTAGAACGGCAAGCAAAATGCAACTCAGTTCTTCAGCATTATTATAAACCCCTTGAATCAAGGCATTGTAAGTATATCAATAACTTACATTTTGCATTATTGCACAGTCTATAATTGCATTCTAAGTTTGTCGTATGCTCATCTTCTTGATGCAAGTAAAAGTTTTTCTCCTCCTGCTTCTGTTGGCTGCAGGCACTTCCGTTGTTGCTTCTTTCAGCATATTACAAGTTTCTGGGAGGTTTTCCTCTTGTTGCCGTGGCAGCACTACTTCTGTATGTTGCTAGCTATCAGGTATTTCTGGTTTCTTGACTTTTACAATGATAAAAGTTTCACCATATTCTCATTTGATCGATGATATTTGAGGATGACATTCTACTGATAATGGTCCATTTTCCTGTATGTTTTTCAGCTATCATTTGGGCCAATAAGTTGGCTAATGGTGTCTGAAATATTTCCACTTCGAACAAGAGGAAGAGGGATCAGTCTTTCAGTTCTTACAAATTTTGGTTCAAATGCTATTGTAACTTTTGCCTTCTCCCCCCTCAAGGTTGTTATTAGCATTATTGTTTTTATTTCTTTAACATCTTTTAGTTTATCAAAATTTTCCATTGTTCTTATGTGACCAGAAAGTTGTTCTTGATAACTTATCTTCTTTTCTTGCGTTTCTATAGGAGTTGCTTGGGGCAGATAATCTTTTTCTTCTTTTTGGTGCCATTTCATTGTTGTCACTTGTTTTTGTGAGACAAAAGGCTTGAGCTTGGAAGAAATTGAATCCAAAATATTGAACTGAGAACTATATGGTTCCTGGCTGTATTATTAGTTTTCCACTCTGATGACATCTGTTTGAAATGTAAATATTAACCTATGAGACTGGCATGAAGATATCATGTTCAATTTGTATGAGAGATTCAGAATGTAAAACCTCAAAGCATATAACGGATACTTGACATGTCTTCATTGCTAAATTTTGAGTTCATACGACTGAGTAGGCGGTATTAACAGGCAACAGAATTATAACTTGTTAAAGAATTGAATCCTGTCCCATACTGTAATTGTAACACTACCTCTGTATTTATACAAAAAGCTAAAGCTATAAAAGTTGCTTGTTATATTCACAGAACTGGAGAACTAGCTAAATAATCATAGGCCATGTCTTAAAACCTGAATATACATCAACGTTTTAGCATGTATCCACGGATTCATCACTTACGATGAGTTGGTATTCCCATATTTGACTGTAGGGACAATTGATTGGTTTCAGTAGAACCCGCTGCAAGTCGTGGTGAAATGTTCTGTTGAAAATAGAAGAAATGCTTGATCCATATGTTGTCCAACTGGAAAGTGTTGAGAGTTTAATTAGCTTGGAGGACTCTTACATGATTCTCTTCCTCAGCAACTACTGCAAGAGTGGCAAGAGTTAGTGTTGAATTACTAGAACCATAATTACATGTATAATATGAAAAAAAGATAAGGTTAATGGCAAGCCGATTTTCTTTCATCTCACACACACACACACACAGGGTTCACGTTATCTAATGACATGGCAACTAACCTTCATGGGGATTAGTGGAGACCGGTATCAATGGTGATGAGTTTGCACTGCCGCAGACAGGGGCAAGAGGCGATAGATTTATGCTTACAGAAGAAGTGGAACTTTGTGGTGATAGTTTTAGACTGACAGGTAGATGAATGGCTGTAGATGAGTTGGTCATATTGATTTTGGACATTGGCCCTTCATCGCGAAGGAATGATGTAACAACCCCAGGCATTTTCTCCATCATACCTGTATCACCTGAACTTTTCTTTGGACTTAATGCATCAGATAGAACTCGAGAAAGTGCTCTTTCATTGTCTCCAGGCTCAAGCTTGTGGGCTAAATACTTCTTCACATGAACGCATTTATCGCGTTTTCTTGGGCTGTTAACAATTTCATCCGTGGGCCCTTGTGGTTTCTGGTTCAAATACTTGGAGTCTTGTCTACAGCATTAGATAAGGCCGTCGATGGAGTAACGAGACTATCTGTGCGGTTTTCTTGCTCTTCTGGGCTACTCATCTTCAAATTTACAAATGCAGATGCAATTGTTTGAGTCATACCTGAGACTGCAGCGTATGCTGGTGCCAGTTTCTCGGAGACGGTTTCAGTTATGGTTTTGGAAGGCATAGTTTTCTCCTCTTGGTCTTCGTGTTCTGCCTTATTTGGTACTGCATGCACCTCAGAAATCACAGGATCTGCTCGTGGATGCTGCCTAGCAGTCTGTAACTTTCAGGTGCTAGTTCTGATTCATACACTGAAGATCCAAGTATTTCAATATACACATTAGAACAAATCCCAGTAACAGAAAATGACATGGTTGTCCATGATACATCTGCTATTACGAACAATTTTTACGTGCCATTTCTTTTACTAGCCATTAAGCATATTGCGGACACTAGCGATTAAGCATAAGTTTGATATTGTGAAAACATACTAAATGCGTTGAATGAGAAGTTAATAGAACATAAAGCAGGGGAATATTGAATTTACTTGGAGCTCCAAGGTATTCGGGGTCTTCATCGCCTTCATCATCATCATCAGTCAAGCTGTCACCCCTCGGGGGCGAGTTACTTTCCTCTGGGTAATCTTGAAGCCTTTTGCTACTTAGCGTGTGCTTCAATGTCTTGGCTTTGTCCTTCATTCTTGAAAGTACAGATTTCTTGTTATTGTTGAGAACATGTTTTTCTCTGTCGAGATTCTTTGCTCTAACTGGTGATGAATTACCTGAATCTAAATACCAAATTAAAGAATTTCCTAATCAAAGCAGAGAAAAGCAATCAGGTATCACATAAGAACAAATGTACAGTAACCATAGAGTTACACAGATATTAGATACCCAAACAAAGTACGAATTGTTGCCGTAGGAAAAAAAAAAACTATTGTTACCATGTATTTTTTTTCTTCATTTTTACCAGTATTACCTGCAGTTCATAATCAAAGTAAAACGTGAAGTATGATTTGTTGGGAAAATCGGGTATTTTTCCCACTACGACAACACAACTAGTGAAATGCACCAGTTCAGAACTAATGAACTGGACAGAACACTAACAAAACTACCCGACAAATAATATTGAATACTATACTACAATAGGAAAGAAAGCAGTAAAACAACAATAAAGAGAACAGAACAATAAAAGAGATAAAGAGAGAAACACACCCGAAAGCTTTGCCACTAGAGCTCAGCCAAGATAGCTTGATCTCCGAACACTTGCTGAATTGCTTGCTTCTATTTATATGTAGAAGAAGATACAAGTTTTTGGGATGATTTACATAACAAGGAGAGGGGTTTATTTATAGGTCTAAAATTCCCTATTCACTTCCTAAGTACCGATGTGGTACTTCTGAAATAAGCCAACAATTCAACATGATTCACATCTAAATTGTGACGCAAAAGATGATAGAAATACCCCCGAAAAGAAAAAATGATGACAATAATAGTTATATTCATTTTCAGTATTCTATATAGAATTAACAAAGACGTGATATCTATCAACGGATTTGAAATATATGAATTGTAATTTGTAAGTGGGTCGTTTACCTTGTGCTTGTAGGAGCTGTTCAAAAGTAGGGGAGGAGGGTTGAGCTTTTGGAGTTTTGGGCCTCTGCTCAGAATATATTTGTATCCTATCGAGTTGGGCCATTGATCATGGAGCGAAAGATGTTTAGTCTCTTGCCCTCTAAATCTAAATGTTGATTGTTTACTTTGCTATTTCTCTTGTTATGTAAAAGTTACACTTTGCTTGTTTCTATGAAATCTTGAAAATTCAATAGGAAACGACTGTGAATGCATGTGTTTCGGTTTTCTTGTGTGGACAAAATGTCAAAAGCAAAGAGCCACATGCTAATGAACAGTTGAGCTTAACTTAAGCGGGTTACGGAGGGTTGAACCAGAAAACTTCAGAATTGAGATCGTCCCAAGTTGATTATCATCACTGTCCTAAAACAAACAAAAAAAGTTCATTCTCATCGTTTGTTGGTCCTTAATTTTTCAGGCCAAATTATGAAATAATAAAGTACATGGTGGTTTCACTTAAGTTTTATCTATCTATTTTTTGTTTACAGTTCCTTTTTTCCATCTATTTATCAGCCAAAAAAGTTATTGGTTGGTAAATAGTACATCCACATTAACTTGGTAAATCAAGATGCGGTGTAGATTGATTCTTGACACAATCCTATTCAGTATATGCTCCGCCAATTTTCAAGAGAAAAAGAAGAAAAGTAGATTTAGACACTTAAAGAGTCTCACCTGGTCATACGAGCATAAGAATTTCTTGTTTGTAACTCTTTGTTTCACACAGCCACACACTTGTCATAAAAATGTCTCCATACCACACCCAATCAAATCATGGCATCAACTGTAAAAAGGCATTATTTGATTTGATAAATAGGATACAATTCCATACCTAGGATCAGCTAATTATGACATGACTCTACCAACCTGAAGTACCCAGCTTGTATATCAAGGAGCCTTATTCAGTGAATTATGTTTTACAGCTTGAAGAAGCCTTCCTCAAAATCATATCCTGCTAAAACCAGAAATCTTTCTCACTCCTCTGTCATGCATAAGCTTACGCCAACAGGCTGCGTCTTTCCAATTACCTTCGGTGGCCAATATATTTGATATGACAACATAGTTTGCTGGATCATTTGGGCACAGCTCCGCGAGGCTTTTTGCAGCCCGAACAGCAATTTCTTTATTTCCATGAATTTGACAAGCACTTAGCAAAGCTTTGTAAACAGAGGGTCCTACATCAATGAGAATGTTACTGATGAACGCCTCTGCCTCATGGAGATGACCAGCACGACCATAAAGATCTACCATGCAAGTATAGTGCTCAGAGTTGGGGGAAAGACATTCATCTTTTCTCATCAACTCAAAATACTCGATTCCTTTTTCAAGCAAACCAAAATGGCTACATGCCGAAAGCACAATCAGGAAGGTTGTCAGATTTGGTCTTGTGCTAGTTTTCCTCATTTCTTCAAACAATTCAATAGCTTCTTTACCATATCCTTGATGACCACATCCTGACAGCAGTGAATTCCATGATATCACATCCCGCTCATTTATGGACAAGAAAACTTCCTTTGCATTTTTTAGGCTACCACATCTCGCATACATGGAAACAAGCCCATTTTGCACGCATAAATTTGACGCATACCCTGACTTCAAAATTAGTCCGTGTGTCTGCCGCCCCTGTTTAAGAGCTGTAGATGTTCCTGTTGCTTTTAAAATGCTAACATATGTGAATGCATCAAGAGGGACACCTGCTCGCCTCATATGTGAGAAATACATTTCTGCTTCTTCACAAATCCCCAAGGTAGACAGACCGGCAATGACTGCATTCCATGAGATTTGGTCCCATACGGTAACATTAGAAAGAATGTTGTAAAAATCTTTTAAGCTACAGCCATGAGCTGGGTACACGGTAAGTAGGGTGACAGCAATATAACTATCCGACTCAAAACCTTCCTTGACAATCCGACAGTGGATTTCCCTGCAATAATTTAGATCACTCAGGCAGGTCAGTGCACTTAATAAGCAATTATATGTCACATCAGTAGCTCTCATAACCAGAGAGAACATTCCCTTAAGCAATAGCATTGCCTCATTGGTCAATCCACCATTAGCGTAACCAGTAATTAGTGAGGTCCAAGCATTGACATTTTTATCTGGCATCCGATTGAACACCATTCTTGAAGCCTCAATATCCAGAACTTTTGAGTACATATCAACTAAACCAGTCGCGACAACAGGGTTTGATTCAAACCCCAATTTCAAACCCAAACCATGCACTTGTGAGCCAAATCCAGCATCTCCAAGCTGAGCACAACCCACTAGACCAGCCGAAATGCTATAGGGAGTTAGAGACATCCCAACTCTCAGCATTCCTATAAATAGACCTATAGCAACGTCAGGGAGAAAGGCGTTCAAGTAACCAGAAATCAAAGAATTCCAAGTGACTTCATTTGTCCAAGGCATTTCATCGAATAGGTAATGTGCCGACGACAGAGCCAGGCATTTACTATACATATCAAGAAGAGCACTACCAATGTAAACGTTGGAAATAAATCCAAATTTTTTGACAAAAGCATGAATCTGAATGCCAACTGCATACATCTCCATTTTCGCGCATGCAGAAATTGTTTTGCAGATAATTCGAGGAGACATTGAAGAGCCATATCTCTGAAACACAGCTAAGACACTGAAATCTGCAGCTTGGTGAGAGCAGTTACCAAATTCTCGAGAAGACGGAGAGTTTTCTTGGAGTTGGACGGGGCAGTTATAGGTCGTTAGAGCGCGCGCAAAGAAATAACTGGTGGATTTTGAAATTCTCAATTCGTTGCATGTGCAAAATGCAGGCAATCGCAATATCATTCTATCCCCATTTCAATCCTGGTTTTACGTTCGGAAACCATTTCAGCGGGACAATGAAAGCTCGGGCCATGCCCGGAGAAATCAAAGGCAGGGGTGGAGGAGTAAAATTTATAAATATAGTTGCGTCCATAAAAGACTCGTCTTTTCTTATCATCATGTGATATGAGGAACTTCACTCTAAAAAGATAAACAATGGCGGTGAGTAAATGATATTTTTTTAATTAGTAAAAAAAATTATACAAATATAAGTAAAATAGATTACCCAATAAACAAATGGCTATTTACAAACGGATATACCTTTTGTCTAAAAAACTTATCATAATAGAAAGGAATAAAATATTGTAACCAAATAATAGAAGGAATAAATTAGTGGAGAAAGTACAGAACCCATCATAATAACCTTGAAAACCTAAATGAAATACTCCATTATAAAGTAAAAATGAAAAAAAAATTATGCAACCTATTATTTTCACATTATTTTATGAATTCTCTCACTACCACACTATCACATCATCTCTACTATTATGTCATTTATACAGGTACATATAGAGCCGGGAGTTTTACTAGAAGCAGACTCTCTATCCCTTGGGACAGAGGTATTGTTTGTCTACCATTTACCTTTCTCAGACCTAGCGATAACTTTTGTTGTCGTTGGATATACTGTATACGAATGATGATTATTTTCAGGTTATAAGTAATCTTTGAAACGTTAAAATTTAAAATTATTGGTCAAATTAAGAGTAACGAAGCCGTCATTTTCTTCAGTTTGAGAAACAGTAGAGTGAGAAAGTAGGCTTTAGCTAGTTCAGCGGAATTCTTTCACTTTCTTTCTCACCGCATCTCTGCGCGCTATCCTAAGTCCAATGACGGCGGTGGTGGTGCCCGGACTGGGATGCGGCCTCTACCTTCCCGTTCGCCCTAAATTCCGGACCAATTTCTCATCGGATTCCGCTTCTTCAGTTTCTGTTCCTTCTCGCATGGTCGTTCTTCCCATTAAATCCCACCTCGTCTCCAATTCATCTCCTCAAAGCCGAAACCTAAAACCCTCAGCTTCCGGTTCCGACGTCAGCATCCCCTTCTCTTCGTCTTCTAATCTTCTCGACAACTTTCTTAAAACTGGATTGGCCATTGGTGCTACCGCCTATCTCCTCCTTAGCGGCGGTGGAGGCTCTGGCGGAGGTTTCAACTCTGGAGGCGGCGGCGGAGGTGGTGGTTTTGGTGATTGGAGAAATTTTTGGTCTAGATTATTCTGCCCTTTGGCAAATGCTAAAGACGATGATCCTAATCAGCAATGGGACTCTCACGGGTTGCCGGCCAACATTATTGTTCAGCTCAATAAGTTGAGTGGATTTAAGAAGTACAAGGTATCCGATATCCTTTTCTTCGACCGGCGTCGTGGGTCCACCTCAGAGGGCACCGAGGATTCGTTTTTCGAGATGGTTTCTCTTCGTCCTGGTGGAATTTACACTAAAACCCAGCTCCAAAAGGAGTTAGAAACGCTTGCTGGTTGCGGAATGTTCGAGAAAGTTGATCTAGAAGGCAAAACCAATCCTGATGGAACAATTGCTGTCACGATATCTTTCTTGGAAAGTACTTGGCAGTCTGCGGATAGGTTCAGGTGTATAAACGTTGGCCTGATGCAACAGTCGAAGCCGATTGAGATGGACCCTGATATGACCGAGAAAGAGAAGTTAGAGTATTATCGTAGTCAAGAAAAAGACTATAGAAGAAGGATTGACCGATCTAGACCTTGTTTGTTGCCAGCGCCTGTGCAGAGGGAGATTCTACAGTTGTTGAGGGATCAGGGTAAGGTCAGTGCAAGACTTCTGCAGAAGATAAGGGATAGGGTGCAGCAGTGGTACCACGAAAATGGCTATGCTTGTGCACAAGTTGTTAACTTCGGGAATTTGAATACAAAAGAGGTGGTATGCGAGGTGGTAGAAGGCGATATCACACAGATGGTTATACAGTTCCAAGATAAATTGGGGAATGTATGTGAAGGGAATACTCAGTTACCTGTAGTGAGAAGAGAATTGCCGGCACAGGTGATTTTCCTTTTTTTTTTTTATAATGTATTTGATCTTATGTGTTATATATTTTGTTGAAGTGAAATAATAATGTTTGGATTGCTTTACTATCATATTGGTGGTTGGAGATACCTTTTATTTTCTTTCTATAATTTAAATTTTTTTAATTTTCTATTATCATGTACTAGCGTTTCTATGAGATCCACTTAATTGGCGATGTTGTTACATTGAATGTGATCTTTGGGTCCTTCATTTGGGTTTGTAGCTTCGTCAAGGAGAAGTGTTCAATATTGATGCTGGAAAGCAAGCATTGAGAAATATAAATTCTCTGGGTCTTTTCTCCAATATTGAGGTCAATCCACGGCCTGATGAGAAAAATGAGGGAGGGATCATTGTTGAGATCAAGCTAAAGGAGTTAGAGCATGCATCCGCTGAAGTTAGTACAGAGTGGAGTATTGTTCCAGGAAGGGGAGGTCGGCCTGCCCTGGTATAGTGATTTTCATTCTCTATTCTCCTTATTTTTGTTCTAAATATGTCTTTTCTTTTTTGGTTGAAATTTGACATATCACTGTTTCTTTGCTTGTTGAATGTTGCTCTCGTATATATTTTGCCCAGGCTTCAATCCAGCCTGGTGGTACAGTTTCTTTTGAACATAGAAACCTGCAAGGCTTAAATAGGTCGTTACTTGGCTCAGTCAACACAAGCAACTTATTAAATCCTCAGGTGACTTTGAGTAGCTAAAGTAATGTTGTAGGTTCATACGCACCCTTCTGAGATGTTAACAAGGGCTGTTAAAATGATGGAATATCTTTTTCAGGATGACCTTGCTTTCAAACTTGAGTATGTGCATCCATATTTTGATGGAGTATACAATCCTCGTAACCGTACCTTGCGTGTTAGCGGCTTCAACAGCAGGAAATTAAGCCCAGTCTTTACTGGCGGACCTGGACTGGATGAGGTCCCACCTATCTGGGTTGACAGGATGGGAGTTAAAGCCAACATCACTGAGGTAGATTAGAAAAAATTTGTTAGCTTCCCATTTAAATTTTTTATCTTTTTATTTCTTCTTTCCTCTAAACTATTTTGCATAAGATATCCTGTCAGCAAGTTTAATTTTCTTTCAGTGTACTTAAAAAAAAAAAGAAAATTCTTTCAGTGTCATTTCAAGTGGTTAATAAGTTGGTATGATGGAAGTCCTCACTGGCCTGTTGAATTGTGTTTCTGTCTTCTCATTCGGATATATTTATTGCAGAATTTCACACGTCAAAGCAAGCTCACCTATGGTCTTGTGTTTGAAGATATCACAACGCGTGATGAAAGCAGTCACATTACTGCAAATGGTCAGAGAATCTTGCCCAATGGAGGGATTAGTGCTGATGGACCTCCAACAACACTAAGTGGCACAGGCATTGACCGTATGGTTTTTGGACAAGCCAATATCACCAGAGACAACACAAAGTTTGTAAATGGAGCAATTGTTGGTGAGCGTAACGTGTTCCAGGTGAGATCTACTTCTCTATCACAGAAGACATGCGCAACTTTTTGATGAATTGGTCTAGATTCAGTTGCAAGCTGGAGAAGCCACATAACCTGGTCCTTGTTGTGTCTTTTATATTATAACTGTAGAGTTTTTTTAGAAATGTGGTTTATGTTCAGCATGCTGTCGCGGTCATTGGTTTAAAATTGGAGTTGACAATTGGCTAAGAGCTTAAACATGTTCCTTTCAGTCTTCACTTAATTAGGAAAAATATCTGCTAGTTGTCGAAATTATATGCCCTACCTTCTACTGATTTAGGACCAAATAGGGTTATACTTAAAATGTGCTATTGGAACTTGAAACCTCCTGTGTACGTGTCTAGTCATGTTAGCTGCACCCACGATTCTGAAGTTTAATCTTCATCTTGTAGGTACGGCTGCAACTTTCATCATTTTGCATTGTGCATTGTGCAGCTTTGTTGTCCACATCATACAGACCTGTTTGAGACCTTCAATCACCATCTACAATCCATTGTCAGTAAAAGCTTATATCGGCATTTCACTCCCACCCTTCATCACTTTAACAATTATCCTCCAACCTGGACACGTCATCCTTCCGTTTTGACTGCTGGATTCGGCTCAAATATCTTAACCATCTGATACTTTCCCCGAGCCTCGACCCCACTTGAATTATAGAAAATTCAGAGAATGAATTTATTCAATGTCAAGGAAGGAGTTTAAAGGGAAAGAGATGATATGATAGTTTTAAAAGATGCGTATTCTAAAGGAATATTATGCATTAGGCATTAGGAGACACACAAGGAGGATAAGATATATGCTATAACTCAAAAAAAAAGGTAAAAAAACAAAAAAACAAATAAAGCGCAAGAGAAATGATTGATCCATATAGCCGTGACACATTGAGTGTTGTTGATTTAAAGGAAGGAGTTCTCAAGTGGTCCTTTGGATCTATTAATTCTGTAAAGGAAAATGATTTTTCTTATTCCCGGTTAAAATATTATATGTTGACATTGTCATTTGCTAATGGGCCAAGTCCAATTTGGCTGGGAGGAAAAGGAAAAAAATGTTTACATTGTCATTTGCTAATCGGACAAGAGAGGTGGAGAGTGCAGATTTGAAGAAGTTAACTTACAAAAAAAAAAAAAAAAAAAAAAAAAAGGAGGTTTTGAAGAAGCTTTTTCCATTGATTGATTATACTTTGCCAATTAACATCAGAAGAAGGTCATAGGAGCCTTCTCATTCTTATCTGTCTGCTGCATTATACTTCTTATGGGCTGGGAATATGTCTGTATAACAACAACATTATCCTATTGCTTTAGAGGCTATCTATGAGGGAGGGGTTGGGCGTTTGGAACCTTACCCATATACTGGAAACACATAGATGTGTTTCCGGATGATCCATAATTAAAATTGCGTCGAGTATGGTATCTATTGACGGCTACTTCAAATACAAGAAGTGCAGACAATTTAGCGAGTCATTTTGGTTTATTTCATCATATTCCAAAGTCAAAGAAGAGTGTCAAATGAGAATACTTCTGTAACTTCCATAAATTCAGTGGTTTATATGTAGTTTGGACTTAACAGTAAATACAAGGGACATAAATGTAATTCATCTTGCATGTTAGGTTGAGTTCTCTTCATCAGGCATTTCACTTGAATATATTTGGAGGCTAACTTTTGTGCCAATTTTGCAGCTTGACCAAGGACTTGGCGTTGGGAGCAAGTTTCCTATCTTTAACCGCCACCAATTAACCATGACTCGATTTATCCAATTGAATCAAGTGGAGGAAGGGGCTGGAAAACCACCACCAGCTATCCTTGTCCTCCATGGACATTATGGTGGTTGCGTCGGGGATCTTCCAAGCTACGAGGCTTTTACACTTGGTGGACCTTACTCAGTGAGGGGTTACAACATGGGGGAGATAGGTGCAGCGAGACATATTGTTGAGGTATGTAAACATCACCTGCTGATTTCTTTCTTGGGTAGCTGAGTGGTTTTCTGTATAAATGTCTTCTACATCCGGTTGGCTTTTCTCCATCGTATACAACAATTTGTGGCTCTAACTTCTGTTGCATTCTTTTTGACTTTTTGAACGCCTTTTGCAGTTGGCTGCTGAGCTTCGGATCCCTGTGAGAAACACACATGTCTATGCGTTTGTAGAACATGGCAATGATCTAGGTACTTCGAAGGATGTGAAAGGAAACCCAACAGAGGTATATAGACGGATGGGGCATGGGTCCTCTTATGGTGTTGGAGCTAAGCTTGGTTTAGTGCGGGCAGAATATGCCATTGACCATAACTCTGGAACTGGCTCAGTATTCTTCCGGTTTGGGGATAGATTCTGAGTTATGCGGACTTCTACCACTGATTGCCAGTTTCTGTTGCTGCTGCGGAAGTCACAATTTTGAGTTTGAGTTGCGTACATTGGAATTTTTCAGGCACGAATTTGTGCAGTTTATGAAGTTCTAAAAGAGGTGCTATACTGCTGTTAGAAGTGTCAGCTTAAGTATTTCATGAAGTTATAGTCCTAGGTTTCGATACTGGCTTTTCCTTCCCATCCGAGCCCTTCAAGCATCCATAGCCTTTCCCTACCTTTCTTGGTTGGAAGTGTTTTAGTTGGCTGCTTTTCCTTTTGGCTTCCAAATTGGTCATCTCAGTGGCAAAATTCGTGTAAGATAATGGAATGACTGTTGGTAGTAAAGTATTTTTGGCATTTTTGCCTTCTCGTTTTTCTGTTGATTTTTCAAACTGTGTTTCGAATATTATTTCGCATAATCAAATTGGTTCAGCTCGTGCATAATGCAGTGTTGAACTTGAAAGTCAAGTTTGGCCATTAAACGTCCCATAAGATTGGCAATTATGAGTAGAAGAAGAATGCATGTCAAAGTGCTGCTGGACAAAGCATTGAAATTGATACCAGAACGTCTTGCCATGTTGATAGTGCCAACAGACAGTACTCGCTTACAAGAGGATACGCCTTCTAAATGCATACTAATGTACCTTCGCAGAGATGGTCAACCTGCAAATGTTGCGCTAGCGATTAAGCAACCACCAAGATTTCTTTTACTATTCTGGCTTAGAAGAGAAGGTTCATGCAAACTCAAAGGCCTAATTCCTTTTTCAACTGTGCTAAGGCAGCTTCAATGTCATCGATATTCTCTTTGATTCCATTCCTTGTAGCATCATCAGTGCTTTCTTTCTCCTTTGATCTGTAGGATGCCCCGTCTCTTTGAGTCCTTTCCTTCCCATTTTCATTCGAGTCCATATCAGTGATGTTCAGTTCTTTCTCCAAAAACTCGACAAACTCCTCTCCGATTTCCTATATCATAAAAGTTTGATTCCAAGTTAGAAGCTCTGTTTCATGTTAAATAAATGTCAACTTAGAAGTATAGTTCTCACCGCCAGTTCCTCCCACAAGCTCTTTGGTTTCCCTTGTGAAGCAGCATTCGCCTCCCAATTCCTAAATTCTTCTTGAATATCCCTAAAAAAGTCCTCTGCAATAAGAAAATTAGGCATTAATCACTGTCGGACTTTAAGGTTAAGCACTTAAAAGTAGCAAAATCTTCAGCACAATGCAGGATGACATTTGACCCATGGTATTTCGATTGCATACGTCTACCTATCGTTATTTGGACATCCCTCAAAAAGTTACCTGTAGAATGAAGGTGGTTAATCATGAGAACGCAAGAATGCAAAAGATAATCATGCTACCAATGTTCAAATGCGTTGCTGAAAGAACTATATTTCCAAGAAGTTCCGTACAAAAAGGATGCTAAGGTAACGTGGGACGCTGGAGAAATCAATGAAGGAAATCCCAGTCACTATATTGCACAATTCTTCATAATTTCCAAAGGCACACATTGAGGTCAATGAATAGTTGGGCTCATCTTGTTTTTGGAATAAAGATCCTACTGAACACTGATATTCTTAAAGTCATCTTTCCAGGGAGAAGATGGCAGAAAGATATCATTCCAAAAAAGAAAAGAAAAAAATTATGCAGGACATTTTGAAGGGAGTATAGTCCTTACCAAATCCATAAAACTCTTCCTGATCTGCAGCAGTCCCCTTTCTTTCTTCATCTCTGGAATATGAGAACTCAGAATCGTCGTATCTTTTCCTTGATTTTGAGTTTAGCAATGTATTGTAGGCATGCTTAATCCTCATAAACTTTTCCTGGGAATTGGCCTGTATGCAAAACAAAAACCAGAAAACTACTGCTCACTGAGAACTTAACACACCGTCTATCACATGAAAACACCAAAAAGAAAAAAAGACTTAATAAGTATTTAATAGAACATTAAATATTGGAAGGACAGTGTGAATCCAATAACTTTGAGAAAAAGAATGGAGAAAAGAATTAAACTTGCCTCTTTATTAACATCTGGATGATACTTGAGAGCCAATCTCCGATAAGCTCTTTTGATTTCATCAGGCGTGGCGGAAGGGGAAAGCCCTAATACTTCATAGGGAGATTCTCTTCTGATCGACTTAATCACTACATTTCTATGATATTTCCGTCTTCTGTCATTTTTAACCCTTGTATAATAGTGACAGGGTGAATCGATGAGTCGTCTTCCGACAATAATCTTAAAACTAGGTTCGTAGTTATATCCGATTCTAAAATTGGGGAGGAAGGAATGGAATCGAGCTGCAGATTTTACGATTGGTAAGAGAAAGAACTGTTTTATGGGTGTCGGAGAGACAACATGATTATGCATATTCGTGATTTTGAATACATCAAAGTTTGTGAACGTCCTTTCTCCACTAGACAAGCTTGTGGATAACGGGCAAAGATCTGGTTCCCCCCCCCCCCCACCCACCCTCTTTCTTTTTCCCCTTTTTCCCTGTTTGTTAAACAATTAAGGGGTTCGATATATTTGTAAGTTGATTTTTTTTTATTGGGTCAGAATAATACCCGTTTTGTCCTCCCTTCCGCACTCGCATTTGTGAGCTACCAACTTCGTGCAGATAGAATAGAAGATAGCTTTACTTATGAATCTGATTTGGAGGGTTTCATTTCCAAGTTATTTATCATGCATTGAGAAAGATTCCCTCCTGCATCGAATGTTGAAAAATTCTAATGAGGAGGTAAGAGACGGACAGTGGAATGATGGAGGTAAGCTGTTTGAGAAAATTCCTAGTAGGGTCTATGGATCAGCAGTAATCTTGATCCCGGGACGTAATGTAACTAAAAAGGTAATCATCAGTGAAACCAGTAGTTTCAAAGCAATAAGCAGAACGGTACTCGATGAAAGGATAGAGAAATGCATAGATAATGATGAGCAAGGCGCGTGTTTTTCTGGAGGAAATGCACTTGACAAGAGTTGTATCATAAAGGAGTTGACTGATTGCATTGAAGTAGGAAATCTTGAAATTGGCAAGGCAATGCATGGTTTTGTGACCAAGAATGGAATATATGGTGACAAGTTTGTGAACACTGTACTTATTACTTTATATACTAAGCACGGTGAGATGAGACAAGCAAGGCTTGTTTTGGATGGAATTCCTGCTCCTGATGTTGCTTCATGTAATTGCTTGATTTCTGGGTTCTTAAGCAACAAAAGGTTTCTTGGAGCTTTTAACTTCTTTCAGGAGATGGAAAACTTAGGTATTAGCCCAAATGAGTACACATACTCAATCTTGATAACAGCAAGTGGACAATTCTTAGCAGTCAGGGAAGGGATACATATTCATGCTCAAGTAGTGAAAACGAGATATGCTTTTAATCGAGCTGTGGCAAATTCACTGTTGACAATGTATTACAGATTTGGGATGATGGAGGATGCTCAAAAATTATTTCGAGGCCACCCTGACAAAAATAGCTTATCTTGGACGGCACATATATCTGGGCTTTTCCAGCAAAACGCCTTCAAGGAGGCTCTGATCCAACTATTATTGATGATGGAAGATGGATTTGAGCCAGATGAATACACAATCACGGCCGCTCTTTCCTGTTGTGGGCCTATGAAGCTTTACCATATGGCATATGGACTGCATGCTCAAGTGATAAAAAGAGGAATGGCAGGAGCTTTTATAGGCACTGCAGTTATAGACTTGTATACAAAACTTGGCAAAGTGGTTGATGCCGAAAATTACTTGAACAGAATGGGAAAAATGGCATCAACCGTACCTTGGAATTCCCTAATAACCGGGTTGGTTGACAATGCAAAAATTGAATCAGCTTTGGTAGCTTTTCAGAAGATGGTTCAGGATGATGTATCATTTAATGAGTACACATTATCAACTATACTTGATGCTTGTTCCTCTTTGCCATCCCTCATGATTACCAAACAGATCCATACTTGCATTCTCAAAGCAAAATATGAAAAGGATCTTCATGTTGCAAGCTCACTAATTGATGCTTATGGACAGTGTGGAAGTTTAGATGAAGCCATAAAGTCCTTTAACCAGATACTGAATCCAGACGTAGTGACTTTGAATACAATGATGAAGATTTACTCGCAATTTGGCAATGCAAGAAACGCGGTTTCTGTGTATAACTATATGGTCGAGAAAGGGATAAGACCGAGTAGTTCCACTTTCATTACAGTTCTTTCGGCATGTAGCCATTGTGGATTAGTTCAAGAAGGTGAAAAATTCTTCAACTCCATGTTACAGGACTACAGCATCACACCGGAAGAGAAACACTACAGCTGCATGGTTGATTTGTACAGCAGATCAGGACAGCTAGAGAAAGCCTTACATTTTATAAAGACGCTGTCAATCAATCCAACTGCTTCAGTATGGCATCCATTACTTGCAGCCTGCCGATATTATGGTAACACTGAAGTAGGGGAGTATGTAGCCAACTGCTTGAGGGAATTAGATCCAGATGATGCTACCATATATGTTACCCTCTCAAACATATACAATGAAGCAGGAAGATCAGCTGATGCAGAAAAAATAAGAAGACTGATGGAAGCCAAAGATATAAAGAAGGAACCAGGTTGCAGCTGGATTGAGGCTAATGGCAGAACATACACGTTCTTTTCAGGTGACAAAACTCATCCTCATGTCAATGATCGACTGGAGAAGCTAATGCGCGAAATCGGCAATGAGGGTTGTGAATTGCAGAAAACAATTATAAGACCCCATCTAGAACCTAGAAACGAACATAGCGAAAAACTTGCTGTAACCTTTGGGCTATTAAACTTGCCTGTTGGAGCCCCCATCCGTGTTTTTAAGAACATCCGTATCTGCTTGGATTGCCACAATATATTGAAGCAGATCTCGAAGGCTACGCACAGGGATATAATACTGAGAGATAATTATAGGTTTCATCACTTTAAGGAAGGCAGCTGTTCTTGTGGAGATTTCTGGTGATCACAAATTTGATTATATTCCTAAACAAAGCAATTGAATATTAACTGCTTGCATACATCAGATCATGAAGCGATTCGGTTCTTCTTCGGACTCTGCGCAAACGCGGAAGCCTAGTACACCGGCAACGTCCTTTTTTATTCTTATAAAATAGCATTTGCTGCAGGAGATTGTATTATTAAAAGTACTGGCATGTCGTTTTGAAAATAACCATCTTTCGCTTTTTATAACATAATGGGATCAATGGACATATTTTAAAATGATGAAAAAACAAAAGGATTTTAACAGTCAAATTAAAGATCAAGAAATTAATAGAATCAGACAATTTGATAAATTCTAATCTTAGTATTAAATCACTGTTTCGTCTCCTTTTGCTGGTTAATATTCTTATTTTCATGTGTCTCAAATTATCTCTGTATCTGTTCTGTAAATGCTGAAAGGGAGACAGTTATCCATTCACTTGGCCTTGTAGTATAGATTCTATGTAGGTATATATAGAACCAGAAGTCTCACTGGAATCAAACTCTCTATCTTTTGGTATAGAAGTATTGTTTGACTGCCTCTCATCTCTTCTAGAACTTAGAGATAGCTTTTGCTGTCGTTGAAATATACTGAGTATGGTTGTTGTTGGCTTCATAGATCCGCATTATTTTTCAGCTAGCTAAATTACTTCCATGTTTTATTTTTGAATCCAAAGACAGCAGCTGGTCAGTCGGTTTTGATAAGGTCTCATAACGATGGAAGTGACTATAAAAGATCCTCTGGAGGAATCTACACCTGAATCAGCCAACAATGCAATCAATATAATAACCCATTCTTGATTCTGTTGAAACCTCGTTTTTTTGCTATCTGAAATGATTTCTTCAGCAAGGACAAACCCAGATCATAAGCAACAAAGCTAAACCATATATTTCAGCAAAGCAAATGTTTGTCGATTAGGTCACATGATAGAAACGTTCCCCCTATACCTAAAAGATCAACTCTCAACAAGCATTATTTGTACATTCGTGATGAAGTATTCAACTCTCCACAAGGCAACATTTGCAAATATCAACTATTTCACCTTGTTATGGCTTTTTATACATCCATGAAAGTTCTGTATAAGTCATCTTCAACTCCTCTGCACAGCCAACAGGATCACTTGGCATAGGTTCGAGGCTCGGCTTACACTCTACCCTTGTATTTGTGTGAACGTAAAAACTACACAATATACAGTTAACAGTACAAAGAAACCTTTTTATTTGCAAACGGCCCGGTAGGGTACGGGTGTAGAGCGCCATATATGGAAGAAAGACAAGAGAGGTAGCTCAACCATCCTCCGTTACATGTACAACTTTCTTTCCTATCTGATCTAAGCAGGATTTGCTGCCAGTGATGCCGCGATCCTCCTTTCTGCAAGAGCAAAAGCAAAAGGATATCTCAGAAGCTACTTAAAACTAGGATATATCCAGTAATTCAACAAGATTTCAGGCAGTGGCCCAGAAAAGAAAAGAAAGCAACTATTTATCCAGTTCAATTTGAACGGTTAGCTGGCAAAGTGATGAAAGATATGCATTGTTAATACCGCCAGCAGCCAAGAGTTTCTCTACACGCGCTACGATATGCTTTCCATATGTGTACTTTTTCAGAGCATTCAGGTGAACTTTTATCATTGACACGATCAATTCACGATGCTGATCACTGCATGTTTCTAGCGCCTTCTGCACAACATAGTTTGCAAACTGATCTTTCATCATCGTCTGTAATGCAGAAACATGTATTATGTACATTCCAAAACATGTATGTTGCAGAAGTACTGATAACGCATGATAAGTAGACAAATTTTCAATCAACAGAGATTCAATACATTTCAAGTCCACGGATAACTATATCAAAGATTTCAATTCCACAGAGAAACGGATTGATCGATCTGACTTCTAGACTTTCTGGATAAAAGGCTAAACGACTATAAGAGAAGATAGGATTGTTAACAGAATGACTAGAAAAGAGAAAGACAAGAGACCAAAAGAAAATATGGAATAGGTTCTTTTTCTTTTTCAGGCAAATATGATAGATAAATAGATTAAGGAAAAACGAACGAACAATTGACTTACACACCCTACTGTCTGCAGCCCCCCCCCCCCCCCCACCAAAAGAAAGAAGAGAACCCAAATAGAAAGAAAAACAAAAACACCACAAAAATCTACAAGCCCACAAGAACTTTTTTTTTTGGGGTGGGGGGGCATTTGAAGCCCATATGAAGGAACTTTGGAGGAAAGACAGGAAATCCAACCTGACATTCACACCACCGTTTTATGGAAGAGCAGATAAACAGAATACAGCATAGGTATTTACTTAAAGACAAACATCGAAACAGCAGGAATGCACCATAACACAGGAAAACAACCAAAAGAAAATCAATAAATGTTAAGCATATTAGGACTCCTCGGTACCCAAATAGACAAATTTTCCAAACAGAGACTGGCCAATTTTTCAGCAAATCCAGTAAGAAAGACATTTAACCAAGCACCTAAAAGTTACTCTCCAATTACCATTAGAAGATCAAAGATTAGGCCATGAACTCTCATGCTTCACCGAATATTGATGATTGCTCAAAGTGAATAAATAAATTGTTGACAATTAAATGGCGTATACTTATGACAGCTTCATATACAGAAAAAGATATTTCGTTCCTGCCAGTCAGTATTTTTCATTGTTTATATTAAACAAAAGGTTTCCTGCAACTGCCCTTTTCAGAGAGGAGTTAGGAGTTGGGGGGGGGGGGGGGGTTAGGGGAGGAGAGAAAAATTAGCTATTGACAAACCTGAAGAGGCTCATTCTCGTCAGTTGTGCCAAGCATCTCATTCACAAGAAGCAGGCGGTCACTAGGGTCACCAAAGGTTAGGCATTTCTCCACCACGTTTGACGCAAACTTCTGCTGGCTCATCTCGACTATTTTTCCAGCAAGCTTCTGAATTATAGCAGAACGCTCCTCTGGCTTACCATGCTCCATTACATGCTTTGATTAGATAAGAGTAGCAATATCAGCAACCGGATGCAGAACAAGAGCAACAGGTGAAATTACATCCACATACTTTTGGCCACTAAATTAAAACCTCAAAACAACATCAACATACAACCATTCAGAAAAACAGGCAACCAAATTCATAGATAAGTGTAAGCAGTGATACCCATTACATCCTCATAGAAAGAGGTAGATTTCAAGAAAATCAATTACTCTTTAACTAGCTGAAATGGATGACTCGACAACCACCACAAAATTATCATGCTTTACTAAGTTACGAAATTCTTCCTTATCATGTATGCAGCTTGGTTTGAAGAATCATAAATTGTTAAGCTTGGAACTATCACAAAAGATAATTCTTCCTAATGCCAAATAACTTATCACCAGCAACTATTGTTAAAGACGAACAGACGTCAACCCAATAGAACACAAAATATTACCACAGACAAGACGAGATCGTATAGCATATCAAGACACTGCTCCAACGTTATAAATACAACGTATAGAGCGAATGCAGCGGACAGAGGCAACAGATTTTCAGGACAGCTTTATACAGACATGATGCTTTCATGTCCAAAACTGAAGCATCAACCTGAATAACATAATTTCCATACTGGTCCTGTGCCAACATGCTTATAGATCCTAAGATCTCCTTCATCACTTTACTTTGGGTTTCATCATCACTGCAGTGCTCCAGTACTCTCTGCAAGATAAACATCACCAAATTGACTACAAGACTTGCTCAAATATGCATGCTTTCTGGTTTCAAAGTAGCTTCAAATGTACAATGACAACAAAGTTAAGAACCGACAATATATAACCTGTATAACACGACATCCATAAGGGTGGGTGGATAGAGTAACAACTTGGCCAATACATGTCGAAACAATAAATTGAATATGATCTTCTGGGATGCATTCAATGCACTTCTGAATAACATGGTTCCCATTTTGGTCACGTACGCAGTGCATGATATGTCCATCGAGTTCTTTAACCATTTGGATCTTCTGGTCCTCGTCAACTACTTCTAAGGCCTAAAAAAGTCAAACATCAAAATTAGACTTCCATTTCGTATTTGCTAGGAATGATAAAAAGTTTCATCAGCAATGCACAATAATAACTATAAACATCTGACTTTTACCAAAAAAAACTATAAACATCTACAGATATATAAATAGAAATGGACATTCATCTACATGTACAAAAGTTATACATATATAGACCTACATACCTTTTGTATCACCCGGCAACCATACATTTGAAGGCTCATTGCGAGCACATTCCCCATTAGCTTTCTGGCCAACTCTCTCCTTTGAGATGACATTCCATGTTCAAATAACTAGAAAAGGCATCAACGTGAGGTATGGACATTGAACAATAAGAATTTAGGAACGCAGAAGTGCAAACAAAAACAAAACCTAAAAAAGAGAGAATTTCTATACCTTCTGGATCACATAATTACCAAAGACATCAGTCATCAAGGTAAGTGCATGAGGATTGATTTCATCAAAAACCATGCTTTTCTCTTCCGTCGAGGCAGTTTCAAGTTTCTGTTGGATGAACCGGCTTCCATATTGATCCGCACTGCGGAATAGATTTGAATCAGAATTTTAAGCAATCCCCAGAAGTCCCCCCCCCCCCCCCTTTTTACTTAAATAAAAATAAATAATCTACCTGAACTCCACCACATGACCAGCAATTCCAGTCAGCTCAAAACATTTCGTCGTATTGCTCTTGAACTCTTCCAGCAACGTGGATCCATAACTCTTGTCAAGACTATCTATGTGCCAGGGACCCAAGACACCGCCAGCTGCATATTTCATTCCACTTGTGTACCTCATACCAAAGTCAGCATGCCTCATAGGACTACCATGTCCTGCAGGAGAGTTGGGAAAAAGCGGACTTGCCAGGGGACTTCCAGCGTATGCTAAGCCAAAAGCTGGATTACCGTAATAACTAGGATGATTTGCACCGGCATGCTTTGTACCAGCAGGCACAACAAATGAAGCTTTCTGAGGTGACAACATACCATTAAGGTACGCCTTCTGAAGCAAGTCTGCATATAAATTTCCCATACGGTTTCTATCCACGGAAGGGTCATTAAGTGCCGCAACTTGACCAAGATAATCAGAAGTACTCAAATATTGAATATAGGCTGGATCCATATAAGGCGACTGCAGCCCACCCGCATTCATCTGATTTCCCATCCTAAGGTTCTGTGCAGAGGCAGGAGAGCTCATACTTGATGCCCCTAACATTCTCGCGTCCATTCCAGGAAAACCCATGGCAGATGCAGCGGCTGCATTCTCAAACAAAGGTGGAAGATTCAATGGATTTACTGGGTAGCCACCTAAATTATAACCTGAGAGCAAAGAATTTGGATTATCCAATTGCTGATACTGAGAAGCAGGGCCTCCAGGACCATTAATCACCGAAGCAGAAGAACCTTTTCTATAAGCATTATTGCGGACTGTAGCTTTTCGATGGTCACCTTGAAGTGCATGATTAATGTCCGACTGTAGCATACTGTTGCCAGTTGCACCAGAATCCGCCTTCAAAAAATGCTGCTTTGAGTTATTCTGATTGGTGGGCATGTTGAAGAGGTAACTGTTTCGATCATCAATATCTTGCTCAATTCGAGCCGGAAAATGACTTTCTTCGTGTCCAACACCATTCTCAAGGCTCATTCCGGATAAAGAAGCCACTAATTCAACTGAATCATTTGTGAGATGGGAGAGGCCATTACCGGGGTTTGGACTGGCAATATTCCTCTTTTCTGCACTACCTGCTCTCCCGCCACCAATGAGGGGGAGACCAGGACTAGGTGATCTAGCAAAGGCCTGAGGATCTGGAGCTGCAGCATAACCATATGATGCAGGTTGCCCCCCAAGTTGTGCAGATGAGTTCAGTATATTGGAAGAACTTCGTAAGGGGTCATTAGAGGTCAAATCAGCGTGAAGGCTTGCCATGTCAGATTCTGCAGGACCCAAATCATTAATGCTTTGATCAAGAGCATTACGACTTGCCGGCCGTGAAGGGGCCTTAGATACAGGTATTGTACGGGTTAAGTCGTCCTGCCCCTATAGCATGTTTCAGCTTAGATTATTGCAAAAACAACTTCTTTCTGTTAACAACAGGACCACTAACTTTGAGAAGCAGGAGAGAGCGTCAGCCAGTGCAAGTAAGAATATGTATCCACTTTAACTAATAAACTATAAAAGTGACAGTAACTATTATACAGGAAATCCCCTTGACATTTCCAAAAAATTGCAGCATAAGAGCCACGCCAGAGAAAAATATTATCTGTCACGGAGCAGAAGTTGATATGAAAAATATAAGCATGCCAGATATACATGTGCACAACTTTCCAAAATTCTGAATAGGCGTTAATCAGGAAACGAAGTACTGTGTCCTTTCCCTTATGCAATTTCCCTAACACTATGCAACAGTAATCAGGACAAACAGATAGGAACCCAAAATAAAAACATATTATTGCACTCAATTGCAAACGAGAACTATGCTGAAGACTATATGAGAATTCTCCAATACCACTATTAAAGATGTCGTGATGTTTACTTGAGCAACACAAAGAAATTATATAAAGTATTCTTCACCTGAAAAATTTCAGCAAGATTCTTTTGTTTGCTACCTAATTCAAGAGCTGGCAGTCCAATGAGTCCATCACCACCCCATTCCACTGAACCCGGAACTTCAACAGATCCGTTATCAATATCTTGTTTTTTCGAACTAAATCCTGGAGGCATCGAAAGCAATGTCCCTGTCCCACCACTGTCATTCCTATTCACCTTTCTTCGATCACCAATAGCAGAACTACCTCCTTGTAGTCTCTTCGCAAACCGCCAATCTTCTTTAGACAACAGAGGAGGCGGTAACCTAGGATTCAAATTCACATTCGAGTAGTAATATGATAAATACGAAGGATCAGACCTCAGTTCCTCCTCGGACATGAACCCATTCGAGCCCTTATTAGGAGCAAACTGTGAGTAACCAGAGTCACCACTGACCCCATAGCCAAATAACCCTCCAACTGCACTAAGTGACCCCTCAACAGTGGGTGGAGCTGACCCACTTCTATATATATTCAGTTCCTTTTCACGATAATCGTAATCCTCACGACGTTGTTCACGAAGTAACAACCCTATATCCTTCTCCAGCTCATCCCCGAAGGCATTCACATTGCCCCCGAACATTGGTCTCCTTCCCAATTCTGATATCATTTTCACAAAAACAAACAACCTATTCAAGCATCCCACAGCCCAGCAACCAAATACCTAGCTGAAAAAACCTAAATACTGCATAGAAACAACAAAACGTTGAAACTTTTTTCACAAAAAAAAAAAGAAAACACAGAATATAAAAAAGATAAAACTTAATTAGAAATTCAACAATCAAAGCTTTTGGGCACATAAAAACAAAATATTTTGTTCCAGTCACCTCAAGATGATTTCTTGATAAAGAACATCAAACCCTTTTGATCAACATCAAAAAAGATTACAACTTTGTTCAAAAATTAAATGATGCACCGGCACCAAAATCAATATAAGCAAACAGGCCTGTCATTTTGAAGGCAGAATGGGTTCTTAGAGAAGAAAATGAAGTGCCCCGACGAACAGAAGCCAGGTTAAAAGGTTACGGAGAGGAAAGAATGAAAGTTATAAGTGAAAGAAAGATCGAAAAAGGATCAATCCGTGCTTTCAAAAAAAAAAAAAGGATCAATCCGCCGGCGCATTGTTCCTTTTCAGGGCTTTTGTTTTTCAACTTCTGCACGAGACAAAATGAAGTTCGAATAGAAATATAGACTATATAGTAGTAAATTTATAAGTGATCGGTATTCTCTTTTGTTTTTGTGTTTAATTATTCTTTATTGTATATTGTTCAGTACTAGAATCTAATATTACAATGATTGTTCAGTACTAGAATCTAATATTACAATGTACACTTTTCTGTTTTTAGCTCTAGGGAAGTTACATTAGATCGTTGAGTTAAGCTTTACCTTCCTTAATAAAAGGAGCACAGTTGGCTTACATGTACTGTACATCCAGCAAAAATATAGCAACCAATGAGAGATTGGATATAGACCGAGAAAAACTAAAAATAGAAACCAAATAATTTAAATATCTTGATGCTCTAAAAGAAGGAAAGCAAAATCTGCAGTTGTCAGAAAAGAAAAAATATAATTGTTTTATTTAAAAAAACTCATTTTTATCACATGTTTGAAAGTAAATCTATTTTTATACATGACGGTTTTGTCAAAACAACCGTGTGAAATACACGTTGATTCTGATAGAACCCTCATATGCCATTTTGACTTTTAAAATACCGTTTTTGTATCAAAATCGCGGTATGCTTTATTTTTTTAAAAAAAAACTTAATTTTCAAGTTTGATTTTTTTACTTTCAAAAAAAGGTTTAATTTTTTAAACTGGTTTTTCAGTTTAATTTTTTCAAGAACTAATTTATCAGTTTAATTTTACGATTATGTCAACGGGCATTTCTATCAGAAACGTAACATTTTTTCATTTCATAATTTTTTACAATGCAATTTTTCATAGGCGTGTTTATTAAAAAAATATATTTCAATTTTGTAAATAAGAGGAGCAAATACGAACAAGTAAACCGAAATAAGATAATATAAAATAAGAATGAAGCAAAAGTATACAAAAAGTATGTGTATATAAAAAATGTCGTATATACAATACAAATACATTATACATCTCATAGGCACCCACCGATACCACAATGCTTCTTACATCTAGGTCGCTGAGCAACTCTACTGCGTCTGAGTGGACCTAGTTCTTTTGACAGCTGAGACTGTGAATGCTGTAGATCGCGCTCTAGGTCTCGACAAACTGCTCGGCATCGGGATTAAAAGGTAGGAGATAATCAGCAATGTCAAGCATGTCATCGTCATCCTCTCCAAATGCATGTCTGCTATCGAAGGACGGTGTCTGGTGCATGCCCGGAGGGACCCACGAAATTTGATTCTCCATCATCCACGTATGCAAATGATGGTCTCTCCAGCTGAGACACGGCAAACTACATATAATATGCATTCCTAGCTTGCTAGGTGGTTTCTGCTCGATGTCTTTACTGTAGAAGATGTTACAGACCCGCCTCCATGAGCCATCTGATGCAATCTCTATGCCGGTCTCGTATCTCATAGATGCCACATGATGGTACATTCGAGCAAGATGGTTTGTCTAGAATTTAAATGATAAAAAATTAGTACACGTTTAACTTACAATGACACAATAAAATAAAACAAAAGTTATATACGTAGACGACCAAGCGTCAGAAGTGTCTGGGGTACCACAACATATATAATGAGCCAGCTGTCAGTACGCCAGCCTAAGGCATAGCTATCTCAATTCGATGTGCTCGGTCGTCCCATTGCTGTAAGAATATGACGTGCGAGTGCGCATAGTAGACGTCCTTTATACTTTTCACCATATGATAGATGGCAACCCATGTATCGACGACCCTGGCCAGCACCTCCTGCATCGGCCTAAACTGACTCATCACTCTGTAGGGTAAGTGATACTTAACAATGTGTTATACCAGTGGCACCTGAACAGTCTATGGATAATCATCATGAGTGCACACTGGTAGCAAGCTCGCAATTATGAATGGCACATTAAGCTCTTAAGGCGTCATTCAGAATGACGTCTTAGGATAAAAGTTGTTTGCCCTAAAACGTCGTTGTGAATGACTTCTTTTCTATTTTTTGAATAAAACGTACCATATTTATAAAATTTCTTATTAAAACTATAACGTTTTTGTAAATTCCGCGTCATTAGTGGTATAGTAGCTTTCATTTGTTATTCTGGCATTATTATATTTTATGGTATCATGAAACAATTTCTGTGTGTTTCTAACACATGTGTATGGTTGCATACATCCGATCCTTCATATCCCACTATAGTCAGAAAGCCTCTATGGCAATGAAGTAATGTTGTCGTCGTGGTGGTGGTAAACGAATGTATTCTTCTGATAAGAATATCTTACCAATTTCGAGGACTTCAAAATTATCTGGCAAAAATCCTTCCATGGTACTTGTTCATAATCTCTATGTAGCGCCCCGACCCGGACAGCGGAATCCGAACCGGTACACCCGTCGTAGCTTACTGAGAAGACTACAAGACGTCTCATCTCTCGTTTACACATCATCAATGACGTAAGAGAAATAAGTGCGGAAACATGTATCTAATAAATCTCCACCATCAACTCAATACATCAAGTGATAACAACATCTCTAAGGGTAACCACAGTAATCACGAATTAATCCTCAAGAGTAGGAAAGAACTGAAGTCAATAATAACTGTCTCATCTAGCCCCCAACTTGTCTCTATGTATCCCATTCAGCCCACTCGCCGTCATCCTCAATAAAGATCATATCGTACTCGGGTTCTCCTGTAACACAAAGGCAGTACCCTTAGCGAAAAACGCTAGCAAGTAACCCGCTTATAAGACATACGGGATCAACACATGGCAAGACATGAGTAATATATAATTCAAGGGAATTGTGGGGCACATGTCTTGTAAACTTTCAAATATATAACCCAATAACGCAGCAGAGCAAGTACAGCAGTTTGCGCATAAATAACAACGCATTGCAAATCAAATAACGCACATATTCATACCACATTGACTCTCGTGATGCATGTCAAAATATGCACTACACTACACATTCACATATGCATGTACGCTTTATCTTTTAAAACAGTGCAATGCATGTCACAATGTCCGGTCACTTCACATAACTTTATACCCTGTAACGCGCCCCGGCTTATATTTCCATCCCGGTTTACGTTACAGCCAACTTTATACCCTGTAATGCACCTCGGCTTATATTTCCATCCCGAGTAGCATTACAGACAACTTTATACCCTGTAACGCGCCCCGGCTTATATTTCCATCCCGGTTTACGTTACAGTCTTTTGTGCCCTACAATGCGCCCCGGCTTAAATTTCCATCCCGGTTTACATTGCAGGTCACCTTCGCAAATCTGTGCCGAAGCACCTTTCTTTTCAAATCAATATGCAAATGCACGTGCCATGATGCAAGACTCCTCATCTCATTCTCATTCCACATTCACGTATGCAGTACATAATCACATGCGCAAGTACAAGCAACACACACAAGAGTTCACTCACTAACTTACACGTCACCACTTAGGCTTCGACTATCGCGTCAACTCTTAGTCATGATACTAAGATCCAGAACCTAAGACAAATATCCCTAACCATTCCTCGTTGGACTCTCAAACACCTCGTACCTCATGCATACTTCTCGTTCGCATATACAATTTACATTCACATGGGCAAGTACAAGTAGCACTCAAGGGTACACTAGCTTATTCATCAATCACTTAGCCTCAACTTGCTCGTCCACCCTGAACCTTGATTCTAGAGTTCACAACCTACGGGAGTATCCCTATCTTTTCCTCGTTGCACTCTAAGACACCTTGTACGTTCATTTCCTAACCCTCCTAAGTCATTCACATTGAAACTCGGTTCAAGAACCCATTGAAATCACCCATATTGATTCACCATCCTAGGTCGTATTCCCAAGACTTATACTACCTTTAATCAGGTCTTAAGAAGCCTCTAAGGTCACCCAAAGATTCCCCGAGCTTCCCTCTTTCTTTCCCTATTTTTCCACAAAACTGGTGGACATCATCCCCTCACATCGATCGATCGATGTGACATCATACCCTCACATCGATCGATCGATGTCCATCAGAGGACATCGATCTCTCAGCCTTTCCTACATCGATCGATCGAAGTGACTTCATTCCCTCACATCGATCGATCTATGTCCATCAGAGGACATCATACCCTCACATCGATCGATCGATGTACTTCATCCCCTCACATCGATCGATCTATGTCCATCAGAGGACATCATACCCTCACATCGATCGATCGATGTACTTCATCCCCTTACATCGATCGATCTATGTCCCCGATTCCAGCACAGAAACTTTGCGATTTCTGCAGAAACTGCAGGATCATAACTCCAATTGATCCCAAACTTCATCCCAATCAATCCAAGCCTAATCCCTGCTATAATCTCATGCTTAAACTACGAATCAAACACCACACACGTATCAATTACAGATTCAAGCCTAACACTCAAACCATCCACCCAAAACAACCCAAAAATCCTATCTTTCTCTCCATTCTTCTCTCAATCTAAAATAGCGGCAAAGAGAGGGTTCAAGGGGTTGGGATTTGCAGGATTTCACATAATCAACAACAACAACGAATGCTTTTTCATATACATTGGCCAAATCTCGAAACGAAAGCACATAGATCATATACAAATAATCACAAAGCGAAACTACTGCATGGTGATCCAACTTGATATCAAAATAGGCCGTTTATCTTTCACAAATCGTAAGAACTTATAAACAGATTACTTGCCTTTGATTACTCGAGAACGGATTGAAGAACGGTTGAGAATCGGATTGGTTCCTGAAGACTATCTTCTTCCTCTATAGAAACGGCTAGGGCAGGGAGGGCAGGAGCGTCGATGCTTTTTCTGAGGAATGGGGAAAACTGACGTTCAGTCAGTTTTTATATGGGAAGGGGAAAGTTTGGTGTTTCTAAATTATATCCCTTTATCTAATTTACCTTAAAGGATAAACCTTAATTATTTAATTCTAAATTAAATATAAATAAATTCTAATATTAAATCCCTTGATTAATTTCTAATTAATCCTCGTATTAATGCCTAATTTATTTTCGTTGACCGTCATTAATTTCCGTGAAATCCTTCTTTATCTTTTAACTACCCTATGGAGGGTGCGGGGCATAACATTCCACCCCCCTTACAAAAAGTTTCGTCCTCGAAACTTGTGCGTTACGAAACCAATGACTTAGTATAGTTTTACTTGATCCATCCACCTAGACCATGGTCGTACAACATATCCAGTAAGTATTCCGATACGTTAACTATCTCACTTCCTCGAATATGACTAAGTCCTCAGTATCATTCTTTGTATGCCAGCAATGTAATTTCTAAGTCTATTATTCTCCGCTTATGTTTAAGATCATAACTTATCTTCTTAAAACTGTAAGATCAAACTTAGGGACATTGTTATCATACCGAAAGTTCCATACCCAGCCATCCGTAGGTATCGTACTTATATCGGCAGTCATCAACAACCCCCTAAAAACCAATTCTTAGGTGTACTATAATCTTTAACTTAATCTCTGTAATTTCAATCTATAAACCTTCATTTATGTTACTTGATGTGTATCATTCCATTTATATATACGTAATCTCAATATCTGATCCTTAAACTTATCATATATGATTCATCTCCTAGTTATATGATCATCCAACATATCCATCGAGTCTTTCTTTACGCTAGTCGTCACTCTCCTTTATCATAGAATCAATTTATCAAAGTCAATTCTTATACCTACAAACTAGTTCTATGATCATGCTCTCATATTTTCGGGGATATCATCATCAACCTAGTACACGAAGTATGTGCATGGACATTTTTTTTTTTTTCAATTTGAAGCAGTTTATGTTCTATAATTTGAAACTATAGCTATAACTATTTAAAATAGTATACCTTCTATTTTTTGTAAGCACAAAATCCAAAGTATCATATATTTGTTTTCGTAACGCAGTGTCTAAATATGAGCATTTATAAAACAACCAGCTAACTTTTTTTTTTTTTTGCAACAATACGTACATATATTTGAAACTATTTGTGTTTCACAAGATTACATAATTTCACGGTAAGCAGATAAATATATAGACAAAAATTCAATTGAAAAATGTTTGCCATGACGATAATTGAAAAATAGAATTATTCTAGCAAAATAAATATAGCTAGACCAAACTTTGAGAAATAAGGGATAGGTAAATATATCATTGACCGAGAACATCAATATTTTGAAATACATCAGTTTTGTTAGGGGTAATCGAAATTCCATTAGGTGGCTATACAAATTTAAATAGCAATATAGCATTGTAAGGTCATACATTGTATACAAAAGTTTGACAGTAGTTGAAATACTTAGAAACATAATCTTTGAAATACATTTGAAATATATAATATAGCTTGGTGTACGTGCTTATAAGATAATGTTTAACTGCTTGAAAATAGTCTCATACTTCGTATAATTATTTCTAAGTCACCTCTTAATGTCAAATGAGAACATATCCGCTTATTTACCGTTTCTTATAAGTTTTCAACTTAAGTTGTCTAATCCGAGTATGGCGCACTAGATGTTGATTGGCTTAGGGTATTCTAATCTACCATGTTTCCGCGCGCCACACTGATCCATCGTGCTTCTGCACCTCACTATTTCAACCGCTAATGCTGATTTTGATAATCTAAATTCGACCTCTTATAACTATAAACCCATTTTTCGGTATCCTTTGCTAGAATTTGTTGATTGTAACGTTAATAAATCATTTTCTTAGTAATTCATTTCACCACAGATCATTTCTTAGGAACTACGATCCCAGCTTAGACCTAGTCGCCTTCTGACAGTAGTGTCAAATGTAGAGGCATGAACCTGCTTCATTTATCATAATGGTGCAGGGTCAGATCTAAGGAACTATACAAATGGTTATAATCATCACTTAGATAAGGCAAATAATTTAGAGTCATATAGAGTGCCCTAAGTATACGTGGCAAGTCCCTTATCCGACCATCACTTAGGTCTAACGTCATGACTTATTTCTAGAATCGATACCCGGTATCATCATTCCTTACGTCTAAAATAATAACTTATTTCTAAGTTCAATGCTTAGAATTCGCAGCTTATGACTTAGATCAGTACTTATGTTCGAATCATCACAGAATGTTTATATTACCCCTCAACTTCTAGAGCCGATATTTAGTATCGTCATTCCTTAAATCTAAAGTCGTGACTTACGAGCAATGTCATCACTATGTCTCAAAGGTCAAATCTTATTTCTATTACCATGCTTATATAATCGTTGCTTACGACTAAAAACCGGTACTTATGTCTAAGATCACTCCTTAGTTACTCATCATACTTAGTATATTATCAGCGTTTATGACTACTAATACTTAAGTCGAAGATCAACTCTTAATCAAGATCGCCGCTTACGCCTATAGTCGTGACTTTACGGTAGAATCATCCCTTAACCTCTAAGGACACATTTTATGTCTAATAACATTCCCCACATATAATCATTACTTGCGGCTAACAGTCGATATTTATTTCTAAGATCGTGACTTAAGGGCAAAATCATAACTTAATAGCTAAGATTATAGCCTGAATCTGTGCTTCCGCCATGGATCTAGAGCCATGCTCTGAATATCGCACCATCGGCATGTAATATCTCTTGAACTCATTCTAAAATTAGATCCCAGAGATCAGCGGTGTCAGTTGTTTTGCACCACCACTCTGCCCCCGTTTTAGAAGAGTCTCAAGTCCAAGTGCGATGGTGGCGGAGGAGGTTGCTGCTACTGCGGAGCAACTCCTTGTGCTATCACGGTGATAGCGTCAATCAACGCCTGTGGAACAAGGACTGGTGGTGGTGGTGGAGGGTTCTCATTCCTATTTTCACCGTTCCCTTGGTTGTCTCTTCTGGGAGGCATTTACTGCAAAATCAACGCTTATTAGCATTCAGTAATTCCATAGGTAAATACTGAAGGCCATATGCGTGGTGCAAGACGAAATTCATAAACTAAATTAAATAACATTTATTGGTCGCATTTCATCGCGCTCGTACGCACACCCATCCCAATCCAACTTACATATAGTATCATACACTTAGATCTAAGGATCAGCTTAAGATCAAGATCATAGCCTAAGAGTCTACGTGTCAAGACCTAGGTTTCCGAGGTAGATCTGAAGCCTAGGCTCTGATACCACCTGTAGCGCCCCGACCCGGACAGCGGAATCCGAACCGGTACACCCGTCGTAGCTTACTGAGAAGACTACAAGACGTCTCATCTCTCGTTTACACATCATCAATGACGTAAGAGAAATAAGTGCGGAAACATGTATCTAATAAATCTCCACCATCAACTCAATACATCAAGTGATAACAACATCTCTAAGGGTAACCACAGTAATCACGAATTAATCCTCAAGAGTAGGAAAGAACTGAAGTCAATAATAACTGTCTCATCTAGCCCCCAACTTGTCTCTATGTATCCCATTCAGCCCACTCGCCGTCATCCTCAATAAAGATCATATCGTACTCGGGTTCTCCTGTAACACAAAGGCAGTACCCTTAGCGAAAAACGCTAGCAAGTAACCCGCTTATAAGACATACGGGATCAACACATGGCAAGACATGAGTAATATATAATTCAAGGGAATTGTGGGGCACATGTCTTGTAAACTTTCAAATATATAACCCAATAACGCAGCAGAGCAAGTACAGCAGTTTGCGCATAAATAACAACGCATTGCAAATCAAATAACGCACATATTCATACCACATTGACTCTCGTGATGCATGTCAAAATATGCACTACACTACACATTCACATATGCATGTACGCTTTATCTTTTAAAACAGTGCAATGCATGTCACAATGTCCGGTCACTTCACATAACTTTATACCCTGTAACGCGCCCCGGCTTATATTTCCATCCCGGTTTACGTTACAGCCAACTTTATACCCTGTAATGCACCTCGGCTTATATTTCCATCCCGAGTAGCATTACAGACAACTTTATACCCTGTAACGCGCCCCGGCTTATATTTCCATCCCGGTTTACGTTACAGTCTTTTGTGCCCTACAATGCGCCCCGGCTTAAATTTCCATCCCGGTTTACATTGCAGGTCACCTTCGCAAATCTGTGCCGAAGCACCTTTCTTTTCAAATCAATATGCAAATGCACGTGCCATGATGCAAGACTCCTCATCTCATTCTCATTCCACATTCACGTATGCAGTACATAATCACATGCGCAAGTACAAGCAACACACACAAGAGTTCACTCACTAACTTACACGTCACCACTTAGGCTTCGACTATCGCGTCAACTCTTAGTCATGATACTAAGATCCAGAACCTAAGACAAATATCCCTAACCATTCCTCGTTGGACTCTCAAACACCTCGTACCTCATGCATACTTCTCGTTCGCATATACAATTTACATTCACATGGGCAAGTACAAGTAGCACTCAAGGGTACACTAGCTTATTCATCAATCACTTAGCCTCAACTTGCTCGTCCACCCTGAACCTTGATTCTAGAGTTCACAACCTACGGGAGTATCCCTATCTTTTCCTCGTTGCACTCTAAGACACCTTGTACGTTCATTTCCTAACCCTCCTAAGTCATTCACATTGAAACTCGGTTCAAGAACCCATTGAAATCACCCATATTGATTCACCATCCTAGGTCGTATTCCCAAGACTTATACTACCTTTAATCAGGTCTTAAGAAGCCTCTAAGGTCACCCAAAGATTCCCCGAGCTTCCCTCTTTCTTTCCCTATTTTTCCACAAAACTGGTGGACATCATCCCCTCACATCGATCGATCGATGTGACATCATACCCTCACATCGATCGATCGATGTCCATCAGAGGACATCGATCTCTCAGCCTTTCCTACATCGATCGATCGAAGTGACTTCATTCCCTCACATCGATCGATCTATGTCCATCAGAGGACATCATACCCTCACATCGATCGATCGATGTACTTCATCCCCTCACATCGATCGATCTATGTCCATCAGAGGACATCATACCCTCACATCGATCGATCGATGTACTTCATCCCCTTACATCGATCGATCTATGTCCCCGATTCCAGCACAGAAACTTTGCGATTTCTGCAGAAACTGCAGGATCATAACTCCAATTGATCCCAAACTTCATCCCAATCAATCCAAGCCTAATCCCTGCTATAATCTCATGCTTAAACTACGAATCAAACACCACACACGTATCAATTACAGATTCAAGCCTAACACTCAAACCATCCACCCAAAACAACCCAAAAATCCTATCTTTCTCTCCATTCTTCTCTCAATCTAAAATAGCGGCAAAGAGAGGGTTCAAGGGGTTGGGATTTGCAGGATTTCACATAATCAACAACAACAACGAATGCTTTTTCATATACATTGGCCAAATCTCGAAACGAAAGCACATAGATCATATACAAATAATCACAAAGCGAAACTACTGCATGGTGATCCAACTTGATATCAAAATAGGCCGTTTATCTTTCACAAATCGTAAGAACTTATAAACAGATTACTTGCCTTTGATTACTCGAGAACGGATTGAAGAACGGTTGAGAATCGGATTGGTTCCTGAAGACTATCTTCTTCCTCTATAGAAACGGCTAGGGCAGGGAGGGCAGGAGCGTCGATGCTTTTTCTGAGGAATGGGGAAAACTGACGTTCAGTCAGTTTTTATATGGGAAGGGGAAAGTTTGGTGTTTCTAAATTATACCCTTTATCTAATTTACCTTAAAGGATAAACCTTAATTATTTAATTCTAAATTAAATATAAATAAATTCTAATATTAAATCCCTTGATTAATTTCTAATTAATCCTCGTATTAATGCCTAATTTATTTTCGTTGACCGTCATTAATTTCCGTGAAATCCTTCTTTATCTTTTAACTACCCTATGGAGGGTGCGGGGCATAACACTCTATATGTCGCATCACATGGCTACAAGAACAAGCAAGAGTAGATATGGGTTTGGATCTCCTCACCTCTTTTGTGAACGCACGACACGTGGCAGCAAGGGAGGGTGGTGAGGCTAGATGTGGGTGACCCGCATCTAGCCTCGCCACCCTCCCTTGCTGCCACGTGTTGCGCGGTCACGCGTCACCGCACCCTCTTACGGTGAGGGGATCCTATCCCATTAGATATATACGTGAAATTTCATTCAGATTTAATTTTCTTTTGTAAATGATGAATAACAAATACAGAGACAAACATATACAGGAGGATATTCTTTCTAGAAGAATTACGTGGCATGGGCTTAGAAGTTTTCTCTGAGAGACAGCAAAACAAATTCCAGAATCAAAACCCAGCATAAAACTCCAAATGCTGCAATTATACAGTCCAATATTTGACTCTTTGATTCCTCGTCTTAGGTCACATTTTGACTTGCAAGAAATTTTCAACAACTTGCTGTGTTCTTTCTAAGTCGAAAGGTACAACTGAGAAACTTTACATTAAGTCACTGAGAGAAAGTGAACAACAACAATCATACCCACCATATATATCCTAACAACAACGAAAGCTATTGATAAGATATAAGGAAGATGAGAGATAGACAAAGAATACCTCCATCCCAAGAGATAGAGAGATTACTTCTACTGAGACCCGGCTCTATATGTACATGCGTAAAAAATGAACAATAAGCATAAAAAAATGAAGTTCGTTTTTGTATGTGTGTCATTGTTGTCTTAAAACCGGCTGTATTTGTGACATATTCGTCCATTTATGTAAACTCTCCAAGTTCCTGGTCAAATAAATTTGCCAAATGACTAATGGATGTAGAATAGAGGAGTAGATGGTGAAATGGGAACCAATCCTATGGAGGGATGTCCGTGTCTCCTTGTAGAAAACAGATCCACTTGAGAAAACCCTAATACGGCTTCTTTTGAAAACTACCAACTTGTTCATGATTTTGACACAGTCAATTGAATATATATGAATATTATATTGACTATTTATACATGAAAATATTTAAGATGTCATGTTAGTAATAATATATTATAAGTCGTACGGTTCTAGTTACGAGTTGCATATTCCTTTATTATTTTTTTATGTACCGACCAAGTCATCAGACATGTACTCTTGTACAAGACGAACACCGTCTTACAGTAGTTACGTCCATTCCTACAACCATATCATAAATCGAGAGATATATTCCAAGCGTTCAAAGAACCTATAGATGATTATTTTTTAAAGTTCAACGAAAAAAGTACTTCATCCGTTCTAAAAGTATTGTTTTAGTTTTTTTTGTTCTGTCTTAAAAATAATACCTACTTTTCAAAGATATAGTAATATATTAGTAGTCAAAATTTCTATATTACTATTTTAATTAACATTTATATAAATTCTCTAATTTACATTGATTGACAGTAAAAAATAGTTTGACTTTACTGGACAACAATTACGGAGGTGGTAACATTTTTCGGTAACTTGTCACTGAAATATTGAAGAGAACTTGTTCTACTTGAACTATTGAAGGATCAAAACATGATGAATACGCATTCTATTTCTAATGGATTCAAAGACATACTCTTCTTTGATTTTAAAATAAGATAGAGTAAAGCAAAATGACTCACTAAATTGGCTGCACTTCACAGTTGATCGATACAGCTTGGCACAATTTTGATTATGGGTCATCGGGAAACAACATCTGTGTGTTTCTAATACATGGTTATGGTTGCATACATCTAATCTCATATACTCTGCCATATACGGGAGCTTCTACATCAATGGGGTAATGTTATTGTTGTATTGTTGTTGTAACAGTGTAGCAGTCTGAGTGGATTTCATGACTTGGGCCTGACACATAAACTGGTATAACAAGTCTGCTACAGTATGGAAATCTGAAGCCCATTTGGCCCTTCCTCAGCCCACCAAACTCCTACCGATGAGATTTTTTTTTAAGAAAAAGTTACTTCTAATTATATATTGTTATGGCGAAATTGTTTATGTATTACATACTTCTGTCAAAGTTTTTTTTTTATTATTAAAAATACTCTTATATAAGATAGCGGCTACTTTCTGATGATCAGGTGATGTATGTAGTAAGTTCATGGTAGTTCATCAATAAGCATGTTAGATTCCATCTTGTGATTATAGACATAAAGGTATTGCGCTATAATACCGAGTTACTCATGTTCTCAGTTTTATTGCGCTATCCGAGATTTTGATGTTATATTTACTAAGATTATTAAAGATAGTAAATAAAGTAACAAAAGCTATTATAAAATACATTTGAAGATAGAAGATGAATTTATTATTTTATTTTGTGATATCATTGGATGATTTATTTCATAAATATGTCATGGATGGTGAATTTATTGATTGCCTGATCGTATTTGCTCCCTTTCTGAACTCTTGAAACTAATTTCAATGTAGGATTTCGGTCATCGATGTTTGTAGCAGCATAAATAAAGTAACAAAAGATATTATATTATATATTTGAAGATATGATATAGAAATAAGTTCAGCTGAAGTATGCTGAGCTGAACTGAAGAAGACAGACATGTACGAAGGTGTGTCGAGCTGAACTCAAGAAGGCAGATCTAGACGTGTGTGCCGAGTTGAACTAGGTCAACCTGATTGAAGGCCAGAACGAAGTTGGAAAGTGACGAAGTCAGTCAGGCGAGCTAACCTGAACAAGAGAGCTGAACTAAGAAGATAAAGACGGAAGAAGGACGAACTGAGCTAAAGAAGAACAGACATGCTGAAGAAAAGACTAAGTGAAGATATGCTGAACCGAGGTGACTAGGTGAAGCACAATCAAATTAGCAACGGAACAGGCCGAGCTGTTATACTTAGGCGTGTAACTATTGTAACTTAGAATAATTTCACTGTAAATAGCAGAACTGCACCGGTAACTAGCCGTTACCATTAACTGTAGAAATAAGAGGGTTTGAGTGATTTCAAAATAAGAAATTTGAATATATATATATACCTATATAAACGTTGAGTATATATATACACAAGTGTACATGTATGCATGATAACTTGCCTTATTTAGCTTATATATTATGTTGCCATACTAACGAGCCATGAAGCATCAAAGCTTACATCATATGGCGAACATTTGTTGAGTTTATACTATTTTCAGGTGTCACAATCAATGAACTAAAGTAGTTCATTAAGTGAAGTACTTAGTTTAATAAACTAAGTAGTTCATTAAAGGAAGATGCATTTGGAAGAGGCACAAAGGCAACATGGCTATGGAAAGAAAGTCTCCTCCTCCTCCCCACATTCATTCCACACGCCTTTTACATATATATATATATATATATACTATATTTTCAGATTTTTTTATAAAAGGCACATACACATGTATTCCAACGTACTACCGACACGTTATATATCTTACGTACGTACGTTAACGTCACACCACTATACTTAACTCATATTTATGAGTATATTCAGATCTTATATCATATGATATAAGATATGGTGATGAAAAATTAAATACGACACGATAAAAGGTTCTAAACCGAAATTTGTCGTATCGGGCGAATACCGAAACTTCGCCAACGTGTCACGTACTTGCCATAATTAAATGGCCAGCCCATATACATCAAAAATTGATGAAAATTTCGTGCTACACATGGTGTGATTAGCCAAAAATACTTTCCATGTTGGCACACACAAATCACCCCACATTTAGGCCAAAATGTGAAGATTCCAATTTTATTTTTGTCACATGTTTATGGTACCATTTTAAATCAGCCAAGAGCTGAAATTTAAAATATATATTATATATATATTATGTATAACATAATATATATATCATGTGCAAAAGTTGGAATTTAAATTAGAGAAAAATCGGGTAATCGATAAATATCGAAAATTCGGTTTTCTACGCACTCAACATGGAAAGTTTTTCTTGACCATGATGTGACACGTATCTAGACACTTTTTACATATAATATACATCTTAACGTGTTCTAGATAATTAAATAAAGGGCTGATTGGAATATTACATGTGTGTATTATTAAATGTGCACTATTTTACAAAGTTAGCAAAAATAAATTTCAGCACATGTACATATACATTCCAACGTTACATACAGCTGAGATGGAGCACATGTGGAGCCTTGTTGGCATGTTGATTGGTCAAGGATCAATCATACAATGTTGATGAATCAAAGAGAGAAGCTACAAAAGGTAAGTATTCAACATATACCTCTCTTATGTCACATGCTGAGAATTTCATCATGTTACACATACCATGGCCGAATTCTTCATGGTTAAGCAAGATATTTTGTCAATTTTTCATTAAAGGATTAATTAAAGGAGTTATGGAAATGATTTGAATGTTATGTAAGGTAATTAAGTGTGATATTTTTCATATCACACATGCTGAAATTTTTCAGCATGTGTGAAGGTGTGCTGGCCGAAAATCTACCCCTCTTTGTGTCCAAGTTCATTCTTCATTTGGTAGCAAGACTTACCTTATATAATTGATTTATTTTTATGACAAAAATTCAAAGGGAAATGGCAAATAATCTGAATTTATCCCATGTTGTAAATGCTGAAAATTTCAGCATTGGAAAAAGGGCTGGCCGATTTTTTGAGGATAGAAGGAAGAATATTTTGTGTCTTGCACATTATGATAGAATTTGTGAATTATGGTATGACTTAATGATTGATATTGGCACATGTTTAAAGTGATTATTTCAGATTTTCCATGTCATCAAATGATGACAACATTGAGCCAATCAAGAGGTGCCAAGTAAGCAATGACTAAATGATGGTCCAATGGAGTGATGCCAAGTAAGCAAAGCATTGTCACTATGATGTCTTACACTCTCTCAAGCAATGAAAAGGAAGTTTTCAAGAGGGGGAGGTGCACATAGGGGGACGGCTGAACATGCTTTAAGGAGAAGAGAAGAACAAACAAAAACAACACCAAGATTTGCATTCTAAAGTGATCAAAGCGCCAAGCCTCTTTTCTCCTACATCTTCTTTCTTTCTTCTCTTGTAAAAAGCCTATTGTACTTTACTTCTTTCATTCTTGAATAGGCTTCATAGAAACCACCATTTATTCTATATCTTTGTAAAAGATTGATCAAGGTGTGATCAATCTTCATTCTAGCGAGGTGGTGGTGTTCGTGCAAATTGTACGAGCAATACAAGGTTTGTAAAGGGTTGGAGTTAAGGTGTAACTCTATCAACCCTGCGGTAAGGTGTACTGCGTGTGTGAAATTAGTGTGAACCAAGGAAGGTGTTCCTTGAAGACTGGAGTAGGTTGTTTATAACCGAACCAGTATAAAATTCTTGGTGCAATTTACTTTCAGCATTTACTTTTCAGTTTCTGCACTGGTTACTCATCTTGTTCACGTTCGTAAAAATAGTAAACGATTTTCAAAAATTGTAAAAATTTCCAGAAACATACATAAACGTTCTAGGGTTAATTTGGCACAAGTTTCAACCCTTTTGGACAAGTATAGGTCAGTCAAACATCAAAAGTTCTGAGACTAGTACAGTCTGATTTTCAGACTTGCAAAGGTTGAGACTTTGGTTGTATTTGACCTACTTCCCAAAATAATTTTCAAAAACTGTTTCAACCCATTTAAATATAGTGTGTGAGGAGTTATTGGTCAAATTTTCAGATCATTTGGGCATTCACACAAATAGGAATTAATTTTTCAAAATCATCTACCGTTTCTGGCAGATTTGCACAATCTGAGTGCTAACGGTTTTTGAAGTGATTAAAGGTTGAATTTTGATTTGAAATTTTTAGGGGACCCTCATAACATCTGAGGCTAAGTTCTCTCAAAATTTCATAATTTTTGGAGACCTCTAACCTAGTTTTAAAAACGTTTTAAAACTGGTTCTGAAAACAGAATCTGTTTTCAGAACTTGAATTGGTTATGTTTAAAAAAATTTTAAAAAGCACACTTTCCGCACCATCTATTCAACCCCCTCCTTCTAGTGGTGCCTTGCAGATCCTACATTAACGTTAGAAATCACTGTAGACCACTGTAGATGACCAGTAACCGCAGTTCAAGTGGTGAAAAATAACAGTTAGAGTTAGAATTCATTCCATATAAAAAAGAAACAACCTTATAAATTATTATTAACTTAAATATATGCAAATTCTTTCAATATTCAACATCTGAAGATGAGTATAAATATGTTTTCTATTGTTTGTTTCATTTTATGATATCATTAGATGAGTTATTTTATAAATAAGCTGGATAGGATGTTAAATTTCATGATTGTCTGATTGCATTTGCTCTCTTGCTGAATCTTGAAACTAATTTCAGTGTAGGATCATTTAGGTAATCGATGTTTGTAGCAGCAGATTTAGGAAATTTTTCAAGGAAAAATTTTTATTAGCCTTCTAATAATATTTTTTTTCTCTTACTCCATGTATTCATAAACTTTATTTTATCCCTATTATATTTTTTAAGGTCCATTTTAGTGGCGAAAAGGATTTTATCACTGCTCAAGTCCCGTATTATAAATGAAAAACGTTTTTTGTTGGGATTATGATCAGTGCAATAACTCATCCTATAATCTTAAGTGTCTTGTCTAAAAATTCGTTGTACATAAAAAATAGATGTTTTACTACTATAAAATATATGTTTATATGCATTATTTGGTGGTTGCTAACAAGGAAAATTCCCAACAATGATGGCTATGAAGCACCCGTTGAAAAAACTTTTCAAAGTGTCCTTTAGCAGCTTGAAATAAAATTTAAAGAATTTTCATTAGTCAAATAATGTAGCTGAGTCCAATTATATATTCTAAACTTTTAATCTCGTGACAGTGAAAACATAGATTTTTATAGTTCAACCTTGAAGTCTATATATACTTGATTAAAGTACATTACACATCATACAAAAGCTTCTTTTCTACGGTGTCTTTCAAGGAATTGGCATGAAGCTCTTTTGACCCGCCACTTGAAAATGTGTACTTAAATGGGCATTTTTAAAGTAAAAGAGGTTACATTAGTCCGGATCTCTTTACTGAAAGAGACGATGATAAAAAAACATATCACATGTGACAATAAAAAAGACTGTAAAATTTGATAAAAAATAGCCTGAAATGAGATTAGATGTAAAAACGTATCGGAAGAGGAGGGTGTAGGAGCCGGAGAAGAGGAACTAGGGGACAGCGGACTGTGAGATGTTGTTCTTCGCTTTATTTGCTTACTCGCGTCCTATAACTCACAAGTACATTGAATTTTTTCAATAACAAAAAGTTGAATATTCTACTCTAGATGTTGGTGAAAATAGATTCGTGTTAAATAAAAAGTTTTTAGATATTGTCTTACCCACTATATCTACAAACTATCTAAATTTAGGACATGTTCGAATGTTACAATTTATATCGCATATTTGATTACTTGAATATCGCTACAATACTTAGTATTGTTCTAATAGATGTCTTGCAGACTAATAGATCATCATGTATAAGCCGAAATTCAAAAGTATAGATAACAACAAATAATAGCTAGAGACATAGAGCGTCACAAACATAGATTTATGTATTAAAAAAAAGTAACTCGTAAAAGTTGGTGTCAAAAAAACATATTTTTATAAAAATTGCGTAAAACTAGAATAGGAAATGATGAAAATTAATGATGAAAATGGAATTTTGCATTTTTTATTGGTGAATGTTATATACATTATTACCTTTTATGATTACAAATATTATGTTTCAGAACATCTTTCAGCCAATATTGACTGTAATAGAATCGTGTAGGCTTCCCCTGGAAGACTAGAACAAGGTCATACGACAATGTTTATTTTGCAATAATTTTTACTTTTTTTTTTGCATATCATGTAGGTTGTATGACATTAATAATGTAAAATATATCATATGTTACCTCTTGATTAAAAAACAAAAACATGTCACGAAGGTGTAAATGACTAAATGAGGTCCAGTCAAGTCAACACGCAGGCAGCCAGCTTCTTCTTCGCAATTCGAAAGCGGGCCGCCCGGCCCCATCGTTCTTCCTCATTCAAAATGAAACCTGTCAACTAATTTGTTTTCTGCCCTCAAAAAGGAAAAAAGGCACTAATTCATTTTCTCGGGTATACAAATACAACAACAATCGCCTTACTCTATTGTCTTAGAGATATGTACCTGTGGCAGGGTATAGAAGAACAGATATTCACAACCATAATCATATATTAGAAACACACAGATGTTTTTCAATGACCAATAATGATGCGTCAATCTATGTCGATCAAATAATACTTCTCAATATAAGAAGCGAAACCAATTTAGTGAGTCATTTTGTTTTATTTCATCGTATTCCAAAGTCAATGAAGAGTGTGTCCTTAACTCCACCGGAAATGAAAATATGGTATACAAATACAACAATATTACCAATTGAGAGGTTCTCGTCTATAGCGACGTATGAGAGGCCGGATATACGTAATCATACCCATTTTTTAGAAACACACATAGGTTGTTTTCGGAAGACCCATAATGAAAATTGCGTAAAGATGTGTCGATCAACTACTGCTTCACAATATAAGAAGCGCAGCCAATTTAGTGAGTTATTTTGCTTTATTCTATCATATTCTAAGTTAAAAAAGAGTATGTCATTCACTTTATTAGAGATGAAAATATCATTTTCTCGGGTATAAATAAAATATCAGATAAAGGTATCAGAGTTTATAAGAATTGAACGAAAATTTCACTGCACTTCTTTTAATAGATAAGCTAAGACTTCATTACATGTTTTCTTTTTTTTTAGCACTTTTTTTCTTCTTTTTTTGATCGATAGATGAATATACACACGCATCTAGTTGTTTATTTAATAACTCATTCATTAATTTTTTTTCAAATATTTTTGTAACTACACATTGTAAAGCAATTTTATTTCTTTCAAAAATAATTATACACCACAACTTTGAGTTCTTTACACATTCCTGACCCCCGAGATAGATAGGAAAATTATCATTACTAATAATCAAATTGACTATGTAATTTAGGACCACCACTTGAGTATTTTTAATTACTAATAATATTATTACAAGTGAAACAACCGCAGGACCACAGACAACCACGATTGCTTCAAAAATCTAAATTTTTATTTAAACATATGTGAAATATGATTTTCCAATAATTGGACAGAGATGTGTGCAACATTAGGAAAGTGCTTCGTTATCATATCGATAACCAACTATTTTAGTACATTTCGATATTGTAACTATGTCTTAATTCGACCGGTGTCTTGTATTGATTACATTAAAATCTACCGTTAGGGTCTGGAGAGAGTGAGAGACAAACAAACAATACCTCCATCCTAAATGATAGAGAGTTTGCATTTAGTAAAACTTCATGTTTTAAATGACACAATAATATAAATCATCATCATCCGGACCCAGTATATTCCAACGATAGCAAAAGCTATCGTTAAGATCTAGGGAGAGTAAGTGGTAGGCAGACAATACCTCTATCCTAAGGGGTAGAGAGTCTGCTTCTACTAAGACCCCCGACGCTATACGTACATGCATAAATGACATAATAATAGAGATATGTTGTGCTAGTGTGTTAGTGAGGAAATTCAAGAAATACAAAGAAGAGACTTTTGATATTAAAATACACATCACGTGTATATGTACATGTAATGTAAAACAACGCTATAACATACGCAACCAAGTGGAAAGTCAACATAAAGCGTATATAGTGTCTATGCCTATCTAACTCCCTAAATATACTCTAAAGTGTCTCTATATATGTCTTATACCTCGTTAACCTTAATCTTATGCCTCCATGAACTCATATCATGTACCATGTCCTTATAGAGGTGCAAATCTAGTAGGTCGTGTCTAATGTGCTATTGTACTAGTGGAGGAGTTTAAGTAAATACAAATAAAAAGCTTTCAATATTAAAATATTCATAACCGTATATGCGTATAAATAATGAAATACAAACACAAAATTTGAATGTGGTTGCATGAATTCATTCAATGGTTATGTACACGATGTACATTCATGATACATGTGTACTTATTTCTGAAACAAACCCATGAAAGACATAGCACAAGATAATGGATCCAATGTACTCTGTCGCAAGTGTTTGATTTATTATATGAGGTGCATAACAACACCAACGAAGTTTAATTAGTATAATAATTACTCTCTCAAATTGTCCACCGTACCAATCAATGAAGATTAGTTTTGGATTTTACGCCAAGAATAATTTGAAGATTTCTATGTCTTTATTAATCTCAACAACATTATTCGATTAAGCAAAAAAACACAACTGACAAAATTCATGCCACATAATTTCTTTTTATAAACCTCATGTCTTTATTTTATTTTTCTTATTTACTCGATACGATCAGTTATACATGATCTTTATGTCCGGATCTTTTTTTCTTATCTAGTTTTGATACCAAATAATGTAACCTTCAGACTAATTTACACGTTATCCTATCCTGCATGATATAAACGAATAAAAAATATCAAAGTTCAAATTTAATTAATGATTTGCATTTGAATTCTCAACCAGATATTTTTGCAAACAAATTCGATATATTAGACTTAATTTTTTTTATCTTATATCATTCATGAAACTTTAACTCTACGAAAGGTCCTTGAGTTTACGGATTTAAATTTTATTTTATTTTTATACTAACTTATCTCATATTCTGGTTATCGCGTGGGGCCCACAGTCCCGTTGGCCTGTTAACAAAAACACGCATCATCACGCGTGTTCAAACATTACCTTTCTCTCCATTATTTTCCTTCTTCCGACGCCCCTTTTCACATAGTCTTCAGGCATATAAAAACCCCTCAGAAACCACCGACGCCCCAATAAAGCTCCTTTCAATTTCTATTTTTCATTTCAGAAGATGCAACCGGCTACAGATTCTCCCGCTTCCGCATCTTCCTATTATTGCCACCAGTGTACTCGATTCGTTCGAGTCTGGCCTGAACGGAGCATCTTGTGCCCTTTCTGCGACACGGGTTTTATTGAAGCAGTGGACAATTTTCCGTCTTCGTTGATATCCGAGGGTAGATCCGACCCGGTTAATCCCAGGCTCCGTGGCGGACGGAGAAATCGAGCTGAAAGGGCGCAGTTTAATCCGGTGATTGTTCTTCAAAATACTGCTGAAGTATCTTTAGAGGAAGGAGACGGCGGCTCGGAAAGAAGGTACGAGCTCTTTTACGAAGACGGATCCGGGTCGGGTCTCCGTCCACTTCCGTCAAGTATGTCTGACTTCTTGAGGGGATCTGGGTTTGACCGATTGCTAGAGCAGCTAGCCCAGATTGAAGTCAACGCCGTGACCCGGCTGGAGAATCCGCCGGCGTCTAAAGCTGCAATTGAATCTATGCCGACGGTATCCATCGTGGATACCCATATTAATTCGGAGTCTCACTGCGCTGTCTGTAAAGAAGCCTTCGATTTAGGCTCCGATGCTCGCGAAATGCCCTGCAAGCATCTATATCACTCCGATTGCATCCTCCCTTGGCTGTTGATTCGTAATTCATGCCCTGTTTGCCGGCACGAGTTGCCGTCGGAGTCTCCGAGCGGTTTGGATGGTGATTCGGGTATGACTCATATGGAGGAGCCTGTGGGATTGACGATATGGAGGTTGCCTGGCGGCGGTTTTGCCGTAGGGAGATTTAACGGTGAAAGAAGAGGTGGCGGTGGTGGTGTTGGAGCGGAGGAGAGAGAGCTTCCGGTGGTTTATACGGAGATGGACGGCGATTTTAGTCACGGATCGGGTAACTGGTTGCCCCGGCGGATTGTTTGGGGTTCGGGTCGGAGAAACGGTGCGGAGCCTCGTAGCAGTAGAGGAATGGGTAGAATACTTGGGAATTTTATTTCCTTTTTTAGAAGGTTTAGACACGGCGGGTCCTTTAGCAGGAGTAGAAGTTCATCGGGTCCGGAGTCGGGTTACAGTAGGTATACGGGGCGGAGGCGGAGAAATTTGGTTACAGAAGAACATCATGATGAAATGGCTAGATGGTAATTTCGATTAATTTAAACGCACAGAAAAAAAAAATGTAAAAAGAGAGAAGTCATTCTCAAATGTATCTTGGATGCGACTGGTAGTTACGTAACGAGTTTCTTGAATGATGTAAATTAACTTTTAGATGAATCGAAAGCTTGATAATATGTTTTTTTTAGTTAAAACTTGATAATGTATTTGAACCTAAACCGTTTTGGTAATTCTCAATGTATGTTCTATTTGTATATATACAATGCTTGTAGTTTTGTACCATGTTGTAGAATATGTATACTTATTAATTGAGGGAAAAATATTTAATAATTAAAATGAAATAAAATATGCATACAGTGTGGAGCTTATGACCTGGACTTGTGTACTTCCAAAGTTCCATTATTGTTCTTTCCCCAACCAGGCTTTTTTCCTTTGAAAAAGTCAAATTATAATAACGTACGGATATGATGGAACATGATTCATATGAACATGATATATTTAATTTCATAATTATCACATAACACAATATCACATCATACCCTGTTTTATTTATGCAGGTAGCCGGAAGTCTAGTAAACTCAAACTCTCTATTCTTCAGGATATAGATATTGTTTGACTGTCGTTTACATTCTCCAGACCTAACGATAGTTTTTGATGCCAGATATAGTGAATGTGATTAATTGATAATGACACCGTTTCAGAAAATGAATATTCGCAAGATACTCCACTCGTAGTAATCAATATAGTCTTAGTGAAAATGTTGAAGAAGATTACTGTTACCGTAAATTATTACATGTCTTATTTATGTTATTTAACAACGTCTGTTTCCACAAAGTCGTAACGAAACTTTAGTTATAAACATCTTAAAATGCTCCACACTTCCACCATGCAATCAAAATAGGCTGCAGTTAGCTTGTTAGTTGTTCATAAACTTAAAAAAGTTAAACAAATATAGTATGAAATAAAAATAATAATAAAACCAATGTAACAGGTTTTTAGAATTAAAAAAATCAAAACCACACCACAGAAGCTAATTTATTTGGTTGGACGTGGTTCCAGAGCTGGTTTGAAGCTTCATTTGCGTTTACAGAGTTAATCATAATTCGTATTCATATCTTTTACAGTCGTTATAAAGTTTATCTATAGTTTTGGTAATATCTAAATGTTTACAATTTTTTCAATAATTATCCATATCTTTTGGCAATAGTTATCTATATGTTTCATCCGTTTACACACACGTATACACACACACACATATCCAGCTCTTTTTGAATTGGATAAATTTTGCAACAAAAATAATAACGATTATTAGTACCACATAAGGATAATTATTGTAAGAAACCAGGAACATTTGAACACACGTTATCAATATTGAAATTATCGACAGAATTTGCAACGAGGATAAAATAATATATGCGAAACGTGTGTAACTCTGAGTTTATATACAAACCTTATTGTTATTGTTTTTATCATTATTATTATAATTATTTTCTGGGAAGAACCTAGAGACCTCATGTAACCACAAATTTAGTTTCCCTTGGATAACGACTTGCGGATCAACTTAGCGTTCGTGGACCGAATATCTTGGTTGACGGAAACCTAAAATGCGAACTTCAAGTTAATATGCATATGCTTTAAACTTAAAGAATTCCTCGTTTTCTACCATTAAATATAACGAACACACACAACTTATTAGTCAAAAATGAACATTTTTCTGTTTTATTGGGGGAGGATTCAAATAATCATTGTTTTATTTGTTAATAACTAACCAACAACAACAATCAATATCCCAACGACATCAAAAGATATCGCTAAAGTCTGAAGAAGTTAAGAGGCAGACAAACAATATCTTCATCTCAAGAAATAGAGAGTTTGCTTCTAGTGAGACATCCGGCTCTATATACCTGTATAGATAACACAATAATAGGAACATATACTATTGAAAGATTTTATTAAACATAAATAGAACGATTCCGATATTAAAATAGTTATAACAATAGATTTGCATAAATAATTGAAAGACTGTTAATAACTAACCAATAAATGCTAAATTGACCATTATAAACTTGCCGATTTAGACATATGAACTAACTCTTCAGTGCGATATTTTTCACTCTTCTTGATGGAACAATCACTTCATTTGCTTTCTAAAAGGCGAAAATAGCACAACGCCCACCTCCAAAGGCCTTTCCCTTTCTCTTTTTCAGCCTCCAACTTTTCTGATAGCATCTTTTGAGCATTAAAGGTAGACCAACTTTTTCAGAAAGTATTTCCGAAGATAAAGGAAGAAAATGAGAAAATTTAACATGATTCAGGAAGTCGAATTTTTATCAGAGGTCAGAGATGTTTCGAACGATAACGTCATTAGTATCTCATAGAAACGTAGTTGGTCGCCAAAAGTAATGCTCTCATAATCCTATGTGGGATAAACGACATTAGAGATCTCGGAGCTACTGCTCAAAGGAAAATCCTATGACACTCAAGTCAGTAACAGATATAGATATAGTGTCGGTTAAAGATATATGACAAAAGGTTTCATCCTGCCGGATTAGTGGTTTTTCGATGGTGTTTTTAGTTAAGAGCTTGGTCTTTTTCTCTTGTTTACTTATTGACCGATCATCATTTACGTTGGAGGATTGCTTCCTTTTATGTGTTTGAGACAAATAGTGCATGTTGAGGAGTTATAGAGTGATGACACATATTTCTCCACTGGCTGACCTCGTCTGCTCCATGTGGTGCCATGTGTTGTGTTCCATGGCTAAGGCTGCTTATTGGCAGGTGCTTGCTATGGCGTGTAGGGCTGAGTGAGCTATTTTCACCTCGGTAAGGCGGCCGAGAGGCGAGGTTGAGCCAGCATAGTCCGAGCTAACCCACAGTGGACAACTGAGCCACGTAGGATGCCTGAGAGCTGAAACTATGAGGTGTGAATATCGCAACACCATCCGCGGTTAAAGTCGCAACTTCTGTTCAGTTAAGGTAGAGGTTGGCTAGCGTTATAGCTGTCTTCGAGCTGGTGTGGATGTCAAGTCTTTGCCCGGCAGGTCCGATATGGTTGAGCCGAGGTGAATGATACTAAGGCGAGCATCTACTTGCCGAATTGAGATGAATCATTGATGTTGACCTACGTCCCATAAGTTGCGCTGGCGAGAGAGAGGCCAGGGTGACCAGTTGACCTCCGGTAGAGGTGGAGTCCGTAATGTTGTCTATTACTGGTCGAGGTAGCAATACTTTTTGTTATTAATTGTGCAGTTTTTGAGTGCCCCGATGATTAACGTTCAACTATTTTAACATAGTAGGTTAGTAAAATAACGAACTTAAGAAAAGAAAAAGCGAGAGATAGTATGGAGGTCAGATATCTTAAACACAGTAATTATTCTTTAACATTCATCACTTGTTTGTTTTAATTAAATTTGTTGATGAGAAAGTAGTAAAATCTTGAAAAGCTAATAATCGATCAGTATAGGGAAAGCATGAAAAGTGGGTTAATTGCACCTGGTATCCATTGTTTTCCACGAAGTTTTAAGTAGCATCCAATGTTTCATGAAACACACTTGTCATCTAGACTTATAGGGTTAATAGACACCTGGCATCCTGCAACCGGGAAAGCACCTGCTATAGGCGGTTTTTAGCATTTTTCCTTTTAATTTTAAGCTTTTAAGTCATTGGCGGCAAATGAGTTTTCAACCATGGTTAAAGCCTCACTCCCTCCTTTATACCAACCGAATCCTCCCTCCAAATTTGTCCTAAACCCAAATCATTCTTCCCCAATTCTTCAATCCTCCCTCCAAAATTGACCTAAACCCAAATCATTCTTCCCCAATTCTTCTACATATCTCCTGCCTGCAATCGAAGAAGAGTAGAAAGTAGCATGTCTTCAGCGGGGTCAAGCTACAGGCGGCAGGATGTTTGTCAATCAAGGTGTCATTGCGGGTTGACAATGCAAATCCAAGTGTCTTGGACCAAAGACAATCCGGGAAGAAGGTTTCTCTCATGTCCACATTCTCGGGTATGTATTTATTCCTGCTGATCTTCTGGGAATTTTTGGCCGAAGGAAGATGAATTGTGTGTGTAAATAAGTGTGCTGTTTATGGCCGAAGGATGATGTTTTCTGTGCTGTTTTTATAGGACGTTGATGGAGGCTGTGGGTATTTTGAATGGGTTGATCCCCCTATCTGTCAAAGATCGAAGGAAGTAATTCCGGGATTGCTGAAACGTTGCAACAGATATAAGGAGCGGCTTAAATTGTGCAATGGCCATGAGTACGAAATACGAAAATTGAAATGGAAAGGGAATGTGATGTTGTGGATGTTAGTGTTGTCTTGGGTTTTATTTGGGGTTGTATTTGCTTGAATGGCAGCAGATTAGTTGGAATAATGTGTGATGTAGTCAGTTATGTTAATTAAGTAATGGGTTGTGGTTGGATGTTATGGTATTTATGTGTAATGGTTTGAGGTTGTATTTAGTAGTTAATGCATTTATGCTTTTTTGGATTTTGAAGGTGTATGAAGTTGCCGAACGTCCATTTTGTGTTTGGGATTTATGTAATCTGTGTTGTTGTTTGTTGTGTTGGAGTAATGCAAATTGTTGTGTTAGCAATTAAACAGTGTTGTGGTTGATGTTTTTGTATGCAATGTAAGATGTTCAAGTTTTGTACAAAATCATATGTTCAAGGATGAAGTGGACGGTTAGTGTAAATGGAAAGCAGAATTGCATCAAACCACAAATGTTCATGACAGAAGGGCACAGTTGTGTACATTTCCAAATAACGATCACCTCTAACAACTGCAAACCACTTTTCTTGTAGAAAACAAGTATCCAAAATAATGACTTCCATGTCATTTAAGTAAGCCATAAACAATAAGGTGCAGACACAACAGAAATTAATGTTCATAGTCATCAAATTCAAGGAGCAGCATCAGCATCTGGTTTTTTCTTATTCATCCGCTTGGCTTGTGCAACCTCTTTAAGTGTGGACTGGGGTAAGAACACTCGGCCATTACGTATGGCATAGTTTGGTATGAGTTGACCATTGCGAGAAGATGTCCTATAATAAGGCCACTGCTTTGGCAGCACATCAGCAATATTCGCGGCTGTTGGTGCGCTGGAACTCGTAGCATCCATTGTTTTCTCCCCCTCCTTGGCAGAACTCCTCAACGGCTATGTAGGTGCACTGGAACTTGTACCAACATCATCATCGATTGTAATAACGCCGGTGACAGGCTTCCTCCAAGGGTACTGTCAAATACACAGCAAAGCAAGTCATGAATAGAATTGAAGTCTTGGTGGTTCAATAATGCAGCCTGATTCAACTTACCCTGAAAGATACTCTAGTAATACGCTTGTTGAAGATATTGCAAATCTTGCTTGATTTCCTCTGTTCTTTTCTGACTGCATTCGAGCTACTTGGCTCATCCATGCCCAAACATTCCTCTCGTAATGCGCTTGTTGAAGATGTTGTTTTAGCAGCAACGACACTCTCCACTTCTCTTGGCAATGATGTTGTTTTAGCAGCAACGCCACTCCCCACTTCTTCACTCTTCTTCTTTTGTTTACGAACATCCTGAAATAAAACAATCGTTTCTGTCAACTTATTTGAAACTAGCTCAAAAAAACTAAAATAACATGGTTGGCCCTTACAAGTTTTTTTGGCCTCTTTGCGTGATGAACTGTGGTATCATCAAACTGAGTTGTTGCACTAGAAGGTCCTGGAATATCATTCTCCGTTGTCATGTGTTCTTCGCTTTCACGGACAACTGTCCTTTTACGCGTTCTCTGTCTCTGAAGTAGTCAACCCAATAAACACATTACAAATAATTCCCAATAAACAAATTACAAATAATGACAAATTACAAACAAATTACAAACAAATTACCTTTCCTTGACTAGCTTCCCCATAAATTGTATCAACATTTGACGCATCTAATCTGGTCGAACATGTCCTCATGTTGTGACCCTCCTTCTGGCACAATCTACAAATGTGCAGCTGCCCATGCCTGCTCAGCTTTTGCACTCTCTCCCTCCTATTTCTCTTCAATGTTATCAGTTGTGGCTCACCGGCAGACCTTTTCCTCAGTGTTTTAGGTCTGCCAGGTTTTCTTCGGACTATTGGTGGCAACAACTGTTCCTGTCCACTATCAGGTAACTGAGTGAGTCCCACACATGGAGCTATTGCAATATCATATACTCTCTTATAAGTGCTGACATGGTAGCACTGATCCACATAGTTCACTGGATCTTCATGATCAAATGCAATAGCAACGCAAGCATGGGAGCATGGGATTCCAGTCAAATCCCACTTTCTGCACGAACATGTATGATCTCTAAGGTCAACAACAAACTTCTTACCGTCAAATTGCTCACACTGGAATTTCTTTATGTCAGCTTTGTAAGGTATACAGTCTGCACTGGCCTCCATCGCCTTGGTTAGCCGTCTCATTATCAGCGGGCATATCGTCATTCATTCCCAATTGTTACTCGCCCTTTCCCTATTTTCCTGAAATTTTGTCATGTGATATTGTCGGATCCATTCGAACATAGACAGAACTGGCAACTCCCTAGCCTCACAAAGGACGGCATTGTAGCTCTCGCATAAATTGTTTAGAATGGTGTCACACTTAGCCACTGAGCTAAAATGAGATTTGCTCCATTGATAAGGGGGTTTGTCATCCAGCCATCTTGCCGCATTAGTATCAAGAGACTCAATTTTCTTCATTGCAGACCTAAATTCCACAACAATGGTTGCCATTGCAGCCTCGTACAAGGCTCTTTTCAGTGAGATGTTGTTGTAACCAGCCAGAACCCAATTAGCATGCAAATGTCTAACACAAGACCTATGTTGGGCTGAAGGAAACATACCACCGTACTTCGACTTGACATGGCATCCGTCAACGCCAAATATCTTCCTACATCCATTGACAAATCCTTTCTTCATTGGACCTAGGCAGTAATACATCCGCTGAAACCTTGGTTGATCTATAATCAGTGGGATGTTATCAGACCTAAGGCTCATGTGTTCCTCCGTCAACTCCACGTCTTCATTCGTACACCTCGCTGTCTGCACCGTCACATTACTGTCCGGATCAATCCTCTTCATTTCATCGATATAATTCCATATGAAACCGTATTCATACTCCTCCTTTCCCCTGACAAGTTGCAAAGCCCTTTTCCTTGCCCTGAATGTTTGCGGTTTGCTCACATGACATTTCATGTCATTGAACACTCTCTTTCTAAAGCTTTCCAGACTTTGTTTTGGATTGGAAGCAAAATCTTGCATATACTTCTTGCCTAACCAACCCGAAGATATACTTTCATTTTTCACACTAAAGTTGCAAGTATGCACTGAGTTCAAGCTCCTAACCTCATAAAAACCATTCTTCCTATTCAAACCCACACGGATGTCCCAGTTGCACCCACTATTCTTACACTTCGCACAGCATCTACTATTCTCACTTCTGTAAATAACAACCGGCCGACCATTTCTTATGGAATACATCTTCAGGGATTCTTTAAATGTCTCCAAATCTTTAAACATCATCCCACAAGCAAAATGAGGATTTTCCCCGTCTGTCCTAGTGTTAAACACATTGCTACCGTGTTCCAATTCTTCATCATTCAATCCTATATCCTTGTCTATGTCCTCTGTTGCTTCGTCAACACTCTTACATGGTACATTATTTTCATCTTCACTCAGCCCATCCCACTCATTGTTCTTGTCAACATGTACATCATATTCCTCCTCGTCACCTGGCAACTCATCAGTTTCAGGTATATACTCTGTGTCACTCGTCAACGGATCTTCAATTCCATCACCCTTTTCATCACGATTCACTCCGCCTTCCTCATTTTTTTCATTCACATCCTGCTCGTCATCAAAACTATCCTCATTATCACTACCAATTTCATTAACACCGTCCCCGCCATCCTCATTGTTTTCTTTCACATCCTGCTCGTCATCAAAACTATCCTCATTATCACCACCAATTTCATTAACACCGTTCCCGCCATCCTCATTGTTTTCTTTCACATCCTGCTCGTCATCAAAACTATCCTCATTATCACCACCAATTTCATTAACATTGCACCTGCCATCCTCAATCTCAAATTTCAAATCAGCATTACTTACCTTTTCATCTTCCATATCGGCAACATCATTTTCTAACCTACTATGTGGAACAATATGCTCCACATACAATCTCATTACCCTAGATGATGCTACACAACTTCTGACAGCATTATACAAATCACTATCAATCTCAATTTGCACAAACTTGTCTACTACACGTGTATAATACTTCTTTAATCCAAATATTCCTGCATCTTTGCACATTTCATCCAAGTATAACAGGGACATCTCATCAGCATCCACATAATCATAGATGCAGGTGTCCCCTTCTACGTAAATTGCATTACCAGTCTTGAGTAATAACCCACCGTAATGAAAAACAACAGTTATTTCATCACTTGTGGGATCTGTATATCAACACAAAAAAAAATGAACACAGCAACAAGAAACCATCTTCACTTCAAATACTACTCCAACATTCCGGACATACACTATACTCAACAATGAACACCTTTAAAACTACTCACTATTCATGCTCATCAACAATAACAGTAATATACTAAAAAAAAACACCATCCGTTGCCATTCAAACCACCAATATGGACATGCAAACACAATATAATGAAAACAGCAACGAAATCAAAAATTATAACACATATTCGAAATAAAAATTGTTCCTTTTTCTTACTGTACAGAGGATGCAAGTTCTTCGGTAGTCCTGTCAGCCTTAACGTCATTTTTCGCCCCTTTCACCTTCGAAAATACAGCTCCACAACCCCGGCTATCGCTTCCAAAATCCACACCGATTAACTACGCCTGTTCCAACAAACAGTCAGATTGTGTGATTCGTCCAGAAATTTGAACAATTTTCGTCACTTTCGCCCTGGGATTTTTTCGCCTTTTCAGAAACGAGTAACGGGAAAACGAAGTGGGAATTGTTTTGATTTTGTTTTCTCTTTAATATTCAAGGTGAATTAGTCAACCGTGGTTAAAGTTAGGTTAAAAGTAGGGTTAGGTCCGGTCAAAGGTCGATTTCAGCGGTCAACGGTCGTCCAGCAGGTCATCTGGATGCCAGGTGTCTATTAACCCTATAAGTCTGGATGCCAAGTGTGTTTCATGAAACATTGGATGCTACTTAAAACTTCGTGGAAAACAATGGATACCAGGTGCAATTAACTCCATGAAAAGTTGTGACACCTGCTTTTGGAAAAATCTTCTGACACATTTTTGATTTTATTTTCTAACCTATTCAATTTTATTTTGTAAGTTAAAAGCTCTAACTTCATCAAACTAATTGCCATTGTTCGCAAAACACCCGGACACTTGAAGCTAAATATGATCCCGATGCAGGTTACAATGAAGAAAAATCGTCACTCGCTCTTAGGTAGTCTACATTCAACACATGCTTATTAGAGAGACAACCTCGTCTAAGCTGTATTAAAAGCTTCCTTTATGGGCATCCACATCGGGATGTGATCTCCTCGTCTCTTTTTTTCTCATCCCACAGTCTACCGCCCGACACGTGGCAGTAGGGCACCACTCTCGCTTGCTGCCACATGTAAAACGGTGGGCAGTGAAGTGAGGAGAAAAAGAGTGAGGAGATCCGGTCTCCTCCACGTCGGAGAGTTACATATAAAGTTATTAAAAAGTAAGGCATGTGTCTTTTGTATCTAAGGGTGTTCTCGGTCAGGATCTGAGGAGGAGACGGATCGTTTCGTGATCTGATATACATAACCTTATTTTACATTTTATGCAAGAGGCTGTTTCCGTAGCTCTAACTCGTGACCTCAAGGTTACACATAGCAACGTCCTTTTTTTTTTTAATCTAAGTATCCCCAATTGACGTATGAAAATTAAACCCAGTTGATAGGTTAGAATGGGGCATAAATGAAATAAAAGTTCCTTACTTCCTGATCCGTGCTTTTAGTAATTTGCATCTTACTATCAACCAAAGAACCAATCATTCAAAGACCAACCTTCTCGTTGTAGGCATATGAATTGGACCCATATGTGGGCTTGATGCGGGGTTCCCTGCCTAATACCAAAAGTCTAATCCATATTCTTTGGACCCCAAGAAATATATGCAACTGACTTACAAAGAAAATGAGTATTTATATCTGGGATATATGTCTAGTTGCCTATTTTGATGTTAGCGGTTCGAAATTTTCTTTTTTTTTTTATAGCTTTTTTAGAAGTTTCATCGAGTTCGTTCATCGGGACGTTTAAGTAAAGAGAGGAATTTGGACCGTTTAATTCGATTGAATTCTGGCATGAAAAAAAATTGTGGCAAACCAAAATATTGGCTAAAGAAACAACGCTATAATTTTCTTTGGAAAGGGCCCTATTATTCTTGTCTAATGTTTAAAACTTTTCGGGAGAAAGGTGCACAAAAACTATGAAGCGCCACCACTTTCAGACAACACTTCTGCTGATTTCCTTTTCGGTTATACGAGCCCTTGAACAAAATAAAACAATTTATGGCGATTTCCCATGAATAAAAATATTTTTTTCCAAGAAACTAATAAAAATATTTGAGAGTAAGATCGTGATAGAAAAAGAAAAAAAATTATGTCTCAAACATATATAAAAAGATCTACACTTGTTATCTATCTTCGCCTTTCAAGTTATAAACAATTCTACATGTCCCGAGGGACTGAAAAAATTATGCAGCACACGAAATATCATGAGGGTAAAGATTTGGTGACGCTGGGAGGGGGACGCGTGTGACGCCACCAATGAGGGGCTGACACGTGTTCCAAGCTTTGCAAATTTTTTTTTGCTTTTACATGAGACACGTGTTAGCCACCCATTGATGGCGTCACACACGTATCCCTCCTCCCGAGCGTCACTGAGTCCCATTCGATATCATGGACACATACATCAGCGTGTGATAAAAAGTAACATACACAGGAGAACACACATCATTTTCAAAATTTGGGACACAGTTAAGGTATGCATAAAAATAACTATTTTTTTTTAATATGCACCTCATTACCAAACGATCAACATTACGAAAAACGAATCATACAAATATAAGAATAGAAAACTATTTTGTTATGCCCATAACAGATACTATTTATAACTTTAACATTATTCTCCCATTTATAGACATAAACTTCCCAAATATTTTCTTCCTGAACCGCATCTGGGGCATTTACAGTTATTTGTTTAATCAACAATTGACTTTCACACTTATTTCGTCTTGTCATATTATGGATTCAAATCAAAATAAATACTAACACAAAAGATGACACTGCAAATGTCATATTTATTAGAGAAACCGATAGAGTATTATCACACATACAAGTTGCTTGTCGACAACCCTTCTTTTACTTTTTAATTCCAAAATTTCAAAAGATCACGTCCGACAGCGTCTGGTACTAATTGCAATCTTGTGTAGTACAAGTACAACCAAATTCATGCCCCCAGGGGCATAGTCCAGTGGTAAGTGGCAAAGGTGATTGGGGCTAGAACCCCGACGTCCCGAGTTCGAGTCCGTGTGGAGACAATCCTTGTTGAAATATTACAAGGGTTGTCTCTGGGCTGGCTGAGTCTCGTGTGTCCTCTCCCTTTGCAGGGCTGCCGGTGGAGCACATCCCTCGATTTACATCCCACCTGGCTAAGGGGCCTCTGGTACAGGTGGGGGGAGAACCCACTCCCTCATCAAAGTACAACCAAATTCAAAAGTCAATTATGTACTGCAAAAGTCTAAACTCATAACTATAGCATCCAAGTCTTCATTATTCCCTAATTTTTTATTTAAAATTACTCATTTGTGGCCACTAATATAATACAATAACACTACTCAATTGCGTTAGAGGCTCCCACCTATGACATGATATGAGAGGACCAGATGTACGCAACTTTATTCATATATTAGAAATACACAGATGCTGTTTTCAATGACCCATAATAAAAATTACCTCAATTTGTGTCGATTAACTAATGCAGAATTCATTCATCGTTGATTAACATAATATCTGCTCATTCGCCCTATATATATAAATATAAGAAACATCTTAACTTCAAAATTCCACAATGGCATCATCCATGGCGTGGAAGTCAACTATCTTGATAGTGGGCCTCCTTTTATCATTCCAATTCAACAAAATCACCGGCCACGGTGGAGCCGACGATGAAACCACCAACACCGACACCGTTGATCTGCATTCCAAGGGCTTAATCCTCGTGAAAATATGGTGTTTAATAATCCTTTTTGTCAGCACATTTGCCGGCGGAGTCTCTCCATACTTCTACCGTTGGAACGAGGATTTCCTCCTCCTCGGCACCCAGTTCGCCGGCGGTGTGTTCCTGGGAACTTCACTAATGCATTTCCTCAGCGATTCGACATCGACTTTTGGTGATCTTACGACGAAGGAGTATCCGTTTTCTTTCATGTTAGCTTGTTCCGGGTATCTCTTGACAATGCTTGGTGACATCATAATTATAAGCGTCACAAAAGGTGTCGGAAAAGAGGTTAGAGTGGAGGTGGGCAAAGGGAGAGGAGACGAAGGAGATGGCCATAAAGAGGCGGCGATGGATTTGAACCCGGTTTTTGTGAAGACCACGCATTTGGGGGATACCATACTTCTCATTCTAGCTTTGTGTTTTCACTCGGTGTTTGAAGGCATTGCTGTTGGAGTTGCAGGTATGTAATATCACAACCTCCTTTTAGTTTTCTATATAATCTCTTCTACTAAAAAAAATAAATATGTTTATGGTTGGCTTTTCAACTTAATATAAAATTAAAATACTATTTTGAAAAATCGACTAAAATAATATTTCTTATATTGTGAAGTAGGATTTGATCGATACAGCTTAGCGCATCATTATGGGTTGTTGGTTAATTTCCTTACATGAATAGGATAGTCTCCTAGTTTATAGGAGTTTTTATTTTGGTATATTTCCTTTTAGGTGTTATTGGTTTTCCTATTAGGTTAATGTTTTGTCTAGGCTAGAGGGTCTATTTATTTGGGGTTAGCCGAACCGTTGTAGCGGCGACGAGTGGTAGTTCGGTTTTGAGTTATTTTCCGAACATCAATAAAAGTGTGTTGTGCTTTTTACGCGTTGTGTTCTTGGATCCGTTGTTTACTTCAATTGGTATCAGAGCAATTGTTGTTGCTTCAATTGGTATCAGAGACGGGTGTTGTTACTTCAATTGGTATCAGAGCCAAGGTTGTTCGAAGAGGGAAGAGCCACCGTGGTAGGGTTGCCGTGTTAGGGTTGATCCCGTGAGGAGGCTGCCGTGTTCTTCGAATCAACAAGGGTCGGATTCCGTTCAACACAACAACAAGTAGTTAATTGAAAAAAAAGGGAGGAGGCCGCCGTAAAAGCCGAAAGGAATCGGCTGATATTCATCCACGGCTGAAAGGAATCGTCCAAATTTCATAAATTCAAAGGTTTTGCAAAGCCGAAACAGATCGGCTGTTTGCTTCTTTTTTTTTAAAAAAAAAAGGCAAAAAGCGAAAACAAAAAAGGGGGAAGCCTCCACCATAAAGTCCAAGGGATCAGGCTGAAAAAAATTTCAAACCTTCAAGGCCGAAAGGTGAAGGTCGAAAGGAGCAGGCCTTCAAATTGAAAATTTTAAATCTTTCTTACAAGGCCGAAGGGTATACGGCCAATAGGGGATCAAGCAGGGGTTTTGATCAACGAGTTTTTGGAGGATCCAACCACAATGAGTGAAGCCGGTGAAAGTAGCGCAAGGCCCGTGAGCACCGCGAGTCAAACGCGTGGAAGGGAGGTAAGTTCCGCAACCGTCCAATGTCCGATGTTATCTCCAACCAATTATGCCGTGTGGGCTTTGCGCATGAAGGTTGTTCTCAGGGTTCACAAAGTTTGGGATACAATTGATCCGGGTTCGGATGATGCTGAAAAGAATGATATAGCGATTGCCCTCTTGTTTCAAGCGATCCCCGAAAACTTGATCTTGCAAGTGGGTAATCAAGAAACCTCAAAAACGATTTGGGATACCATCAAGACACGCTATCTTGGGGCGGATAGAGTTCGAGAGGCGCGTCTCCAAACCCTAGCCGCCGAGTTTGATAGACTCAAGATGGCGGAAACGGATCATATCGATGCTTATGCCGGAAAGTTGTCCGAAATTTCGGCAAAGTCGGCCTCCCTTGGGCAGCCCCTAAATGACTCCAAGATGGTCAAGAAATTCCTTAATGGTTTGCCGAGATCGAAGTACATACACATTGTTGCGTCACTAGAACAAGTGTTGGATTTGAACAAGATCGATTTCGAAGATGTTGTTGGTCGCTTGAAAGCGTACGAAGAACGAATTAACGAAGAAAGTTTCAATGCTACGTCAGACAGTACTTTGTTATATTCATCTTCTTCCGAT
>AP025041.1:3115619-3208619 GCA_036186865.1 Eustoma russellianum
TTCAGAAGGCACTACTGATTCTCCATTGCCCGATTCCATTTCTGTTGATGGGATACCATCCTTATGTGAAACGTCATCCTCCAATTGATGTTCTGATTGCTCAGGAAGGGAATCTGACATGTCAACACATTCGTTTTCGACACAGTTTGTCACAGGGTAAGGCCTCTCAATTTTACTATTGGACACAAAATTGTGCATACCATCGCTGAAGGCACTTCCAGCTTCAGAAGGCACAACTGATTCTTCATTGCTCGATTCCATTTCTCTTGATTGGCAACTATCTTTATGTGAAATTCCATCCTCCAACTGATGTTTAGGTTGCTCAGGACATTTTTCACTTGGATTCTCAACAATTTTTTGGCAACATGGAGAGTTATTGTTCCTAATTGAGGAGACAGACGTCCACATTTCCATCCATTTCCAGGCTGAGTCAGATTTCAGTGGCTCACACTTGATATATATTGTTTTGCTCCAAGGATAGGATTCCAGAAGCTGAGATGAAAAAAAAAAGCAATAAAGTTAAATATGAGTAGCATCAAGAGTAAAGGACGAACATTGACTCACACTTGACAGTCAATCAAATAAACTGGAAATCATCTCGCATTTTCTACCTGACGAGCAAAACTTTTCCTTAATAGTTCCTCAATTGAAGCGTAAGTTTCAAGTGGCCTGTTCCCCAGATTTACCATTCCCTAGAAGCAAGAGACAGCAAGAAATAAGAAATCACATACCAACCCAAGACTGAACATCAAGTCCTACATGCAAAAATAATACAAGCCTTGCTGCTTAGGAAGGTCTGCTTGTCAATCCAAGTTCAATGCCACGTATCATGCTCGTGAGTACCTAATAAGGCTGGATTTTTTTTTCTTTTCTTTTCTTTTTCATGGCTAGCTGTTGAAGAAGAATTACCTCTAGACTTCTTTTGTCTAGCTTCTCATCATTTTCATCAGAGCTTGAACTCTCTAAAAGCAAGCGAGCACGGCGTTCACGAATAAGAATCTGCATTTTCACAATGGCTAGAACACACCGAAGACTTCCCACAGCTAATTTGCGAACAATGTGTCCACGTATAGCAGCTTGTAACATAATTATGTCCTTATGCTTAACTAGTGCTCTTCGAGCCTGTAAAACAGACGGGTGGTGAGCTATCTTTTTTAAGTATTTTAGAAAGGTTCTATTCAATTAACTCTAAATGGAAAGAAGTCTTACAAGGAATCTCCTAACAGCAGTCTGGATGGTAATTACAGTTAACTCATCTGGAGGGACATCAGTTGCACTTTCCTCCTCTGCTGTACTTTCCTCCTTGACTGGAGAAACAGCCATGGACACATTTGAGTCTACATTAGTGCAGCTATCATGTTTTTGGAAGTCAGCAGGACCACTTTCAAAACCTGTATTGGTGCCTATAGATGTTTGTAAGATAGCAGAGTTGCTCAGCACCCTGTTTCTTGCAGATCTCTTCCTGAAGCTCCACTTACGTTTATCACTTGAATCATTTGTCTGTACCCAAAAGAATACAAAAATCATATTTACCAAAAAAGAGATAGACACTGAACAAAATCATCAGCATCCAAGTTCCTCAATAATGGTTCTAAATTACTTTCAAAGGTTTGAGTATCACTTAGTTAGATTTATAACCAGCTAGATCATATTGGAAGGGGAAAGAGGGGAAGAGAAGGTCTTTCTCTATCCGGAGTTTTCAAATAAAATAGTCCAAGGCAGCCTGACCTTAACACCTAACAAAATGCATAGCACTCTTTAAACCCAATCTGGACAGAAATTGCTGAACAACAATATTACTCTAACTGGCGAGACATTTCTTATTACCAATTGAATTTTGCCTTTCAGGATGCATATAAATTCTTCATAGGTGGAGTATATACCAAACTTCATTTCTTCTCTTTCCTTATCGAACTTCCAATCAAGATTCTAGTTGCATCAGTCATCTTCGCCTCTTTTCTCATGTCTTCTCTTATTACTTGAATTTTCATCTCTTCTCTCTTCTCTCCAGAACTCACAAACTAGGCATTGAAGCCATGTATGTGAAAGGAAAAAAAAAAGCATAAGTCTTATGAAATATATTGTGAACCACAGTAGATGAAGGGAATTAATTATGCTGATTCCTCTTCGTCAATTATGCTATCTTGCTTAAGTAATCGTATCGTGCAACTTCTCTTAATTCAGAGCTCCCAAAACCACATCATCTCCTATTGCATCATTTCAAATCAGCCCGAGATGGATCCAAGTTTGAACCTTTAAGGTATTAACATTCAGCATTATCAGACTTCACTGCAGGCAGGCCAAAAGGAAGGAAGGAACCAGCAATTCCAAGATGTCACAACAAAATATTTTAAATACTACTTATAACTAAGCCAGCTAGAAGACAACAGCAATAAAAAAGCTAACCGAGCTTCAAAAACTGCATCTTCCAGTTACGAGAATCCTCCCTTATGTCATTTCAAATTCAAACTTACCAAAACATCTAAAGTTTAAACATCTAGCCTTCATTTTAAGCCGTACGTTCTTCTTGCATTATTTCATTAGCTGATCGACCATCCAGCATTTCTAAAATCTCGGATCACATGAAAGAAATGATTACGAAAAGGATCAATAGGGGTTAAATTCTTAAAAAACGTACCTCTGCAGCTGGAACATTGTCTCTATCGACGGAATCAGGGTCGCCGCATCCTACGAACTTGAAGCACGACACAGAGCTCGATTTTCCCATCGTTTTGTTGATTCTTTCTTGGCTTATTACCTCCCTTTAATCCAAAATCTTCTCTTTATCTCTTTTACACATAGAATTTATAGCAATTGGTTGCTGATTATTGGTAATGTAAGTTGCAGCGCATGTGTTTGCCAAAAGTGAGATGGGAGGAGGGAGGGAGCTTAGAGAAAACGGAACTGTAAGATCTGATTAAATATAGCTAAACTTTAGGTTTGAAGTCCGGTTTCATTTATCACAGCTTGCTTCTAATGGCAGGCACCCTACTTCCTATCCGTTGGAAGTTCAAATGGTGAGGAGAAAAATAAAGAATAGAAGTCTTTTTCTTTCCTCATCTTATCTGCTTACGAAAAAGATGACAGTCCTATTCTTGTTCTGTGTGTTTAAAGTAAGTACTCTATGTTCATACTTTTTTTTTTCTGAGTATGCATTATAGCCTTAAAATATCCTCTTTATGAAGTCGGATCTTTATCCAAAGATCAGAGATGATCCGAACAGAAATGTCGTTAGCCCTTTGTTAAGGGATAAAGGCTATCTTCTCGCCGACCTGCGAAGATAAATCACCGCTAGAGGCCCTGTGGACTATGTTCCGGGAAAAATCCTTCAACGCTCAAGTCAGTCATAGACAATGTCTTATAGAATTTAATAATTTGAGGTTTCAATTTATGGTGAAAATCTGGTCTTCCATTGCTTTGTGGAGAAGAGGATGGCCAATTTTCTGCGGCGTGTCACTTTGGACTTGTTCTCTTTTCACTTTCTTTTTTTCTTTTTATGTGCTCAGGACAGCCAATGCATGTGTCAGTTATTGAACTGTGACACGTGCTATGCCAGCAATGGTGAGGAGTACCTGCATGTCTGCCACGCGGCGCCAGGTGTTGCAAAGTTTTGTTGTATCTGGCATCTGACAGGAATCTGTTTGAGTGGTCTGGCCGAGCTCAACGACTGACCTCCATGGCCGAGCTCACAGGGACGATGTGAGATCTCATGGTTGCGCGGGCTTAAGGCTGTTCGGCTCAGATGTAGTCGAGCAAGTATTTTAGTCTCAATCTACTGTTAGGCCGAACAGGCAGCAAGGCGCCAGGGTTGACTAAGTGCTAGTCCCATGAGATAACGTTGACCGCGCCATGACCTAACAAATACTACTTTTTAAAACCTATCTTCTGGAGTAAAACTATCATATAAAATTATATACTAGGCTGTAATACGTGTACTTTTATATTTTGGTGTGTTATTATAACGTATTTATACTCTTAAGAGAAGAGGTTGAAATGATAAATTTAGGAGGAGATCTCTTCTAGATCGGTTCCAAGCTATTGTATAGGTGCATGTTGTTCATCACCTGATTTATATGAGTAGTATATTAATTGTGTAATAGAGACTTGCTTTAAGAAAACTGGAAAAGAAAAAAAGATAAAGGCCGCAGCGGTTGGGGGCCCACTGTGGACCATTAGTCATGTGAGGCCTCAGGCCCTCAGATGCATTCAGCTCATGGACAGGTAACCTTAAGAATTGTTTTCAGAAAAAGAAAAAAAGAAAAACCTTAACGATTTATGTTTAGATATTTCTGGGGGAGTGAATACTACAAAATTGTCGGAATATTTAATGTAAAACGGTGACCAGTAAATTTGTCCCAGAGTATCCTATGACCCCAACAACCTGATCGACAACTGTTTTGTCGGCACATGCCCTCTGATATGAAATCCTTTCTTTTTTTTTTTTTTTTTGAAGCTGATCTCATTAATAATATGGTAAAAGTGTTACAATAAATCAAATACCTAGCAATAACTTACAAAGTAATACCTATATTGCCAGAATCAGACCCCCTAGCCAATGCCACTTCTATTAAACAAAACACAGAGGAGACTAATGTTGCCCTTAATCCTTTTGATTAATTCAGTTGAACCCGGAGGGGGCTCCCTGTTATTGTGCAAAACCACATTTCTCCAGTACCACGCGCTATTGACCACCTCTCTGAAGATGTAGCTCCATCTAACGCCCTCATCAGTCCTGCCGAAATTATCCTCCAGATTTTGATCGATCCATTCCTGTGGGTATCGCAAAGTGAAGAATCTTTGCCATTGGTCCGGTGGTAAAAAGTGTTTCCAAATTCTTGACAACCAGCTATAGTCTCTAAGGACATGAGTAATCGTTTCCTTATCTTTATTGCAAACCACACAAGCATCCGTGTCAATGATACCCAGACGGTGGAGCTTATCCGCGGTTGGGAGACGACCCTGTCTAACCTGCCAAAGGAAGAAATTTCCTCTCTGGGGACCCTTCAGTTTCCAAATTTCCTGCCATTTCTTATCCTGTCCGAGATCATACGGCACCAGTTGTAGTTGATAGACAGCTTTGGCATTGAATTTCCCGTTCGATTTGGTGCACCACTCAAAATCCGTCACACTAGTGTTAGACTGGACAAACTGTGTTCTGGCACAACCTTCCTTGAGTAAATGAAAGGCATATTTCACGCTCCGCCAAATATAGGAAGGTTTATGGTTCACTCTGCTATCGCTCATTGGATCACCGTATTTTTCCCACAGGACCCGGGCCCAAAGTGAATTTCTTTCTTGTATCATCCTCCATCCAAGTTTAACAAGAAGAGCTTTGTTGAGTAGGCTCAGTTTACGCAGCCCCAGACCCCCCATCTCCTTAGGCCTACAAACGGTTTTCCATGCCACGTGATGCATCTTTTTGGACCCATCGGATTCCCCCCATAGAAAACTCCGGTTCAGCCTTTCAATGTTGTTCAACGTACTCTCCGGAATTCGAAGTGTTTGCATATAGTATGCGGGAATAGCCGAAGTCACTGACTGAATGAGAGTCAACCTCCCCGCCTGTGAGAGGGAATTCATCTTCCACCCTGAAAGTTTCTGTCTGACTTTGTCAAGGATTGGTTGAAATGTAGATGCTGTGGCTCTGCCGTGGATAATTGGGAAGCCCAGATATTTCCCAAAGTCGTCTGCCTCCCCGATGTCGAAGATCTGACTAAGATAGGTTTTAGTCGTGTGAGGAGTATTTGAGGAAAAGACCACCCGGGATTTCACCGTATTAACTTTCTGTCCAGACCACCTACAAAAATCATGGAGCACCTTCTGCATCACGCGGGCTTGAGGCTCAGAAGCTTCCCCGAACAGGATTAAGTCATCCGCAAACATAAGGTAGGAGAGCTCTGGTCCCTTGCGAGTGACTTTCACCGGCTTCCACAGCTTACTCTTTACATGATGTCTAATCCATATCCCCAACACCTCCATGCAAAGAACAAAGAGGTATGGTGCTACCGGATCCCCTTGGCGAATACCACGCGTTGGTTGAATATCCTCAAGCATCTCCCCGTTCCAAAGAATTGAAAGCGTGGCAGACCGTAGACAATATAGAATCAATGCGCATAACTTGTCCTCCAATCCAATGCTTCTGAGAACCTCCGAAAGAAACATCCATTCAATACGGTCATAAGCTTTCTCAAGATCGATCTTAATCGCCATACATCCCTTCTTGCCCTTTTTAAATTTCATAGAGTGAATCATCTCTTGGATAATAACCACGTTATTAATCCCTTGCCTCGTAGGTATGAATGCTCCTTGATTTTCCTCAATAAGATGAGGCAGGAATCTTTTTAGTCGATTTGCTATAACTTTGGAAATGGTTTTCACCACAACATTGCAGAGTGAGATAGGTCGAAAGTGGTTAATAGACTCCGGAGCAACTTGCTTGGGAATAAGTGTTATTAGAGTCCTGTTAACGCCCGGATCAAACTCACTATGCTCGAAAGCCCTCTGCACAAATCTGATGATAGACCCACCCACAGTTGCCCAATGCTTTTGGAAAAATGCCGGGGGAAATCCATCAGGCCCAGGAGTTTTATGAGGCCCTAAACTGAACACTGCTTGCTCGATTTCCTTATCCAGGATGGTTTGATTTAGACTTTGCCGGTCGTTGTCACTGAGTTTGGGAAAAATCAATGCTTCCGGAGGGGGACTATCAACGGGTTCAGCTGTAAATAAGTGAGCATAGAATTTCCATACAAGGCTCTTAAGTTCTTCTTGATTGTCCGTCCAGTCACCGTCTCGGTTTTTCAGTCTTCCAATCCTACTTCGCCTTTTACGGCAGAGAGCAGTAAGATGAAAGAACCGTGTATTTCTGTCGCCACATTGGATCCAATCTGCCCGTGATTTCTGGAACCAATGGATTTCCTCTTGCTCCAGAGTGTGGTTATATTCCTTTATTAACTGGTCCTCAAGTTGTTGCAAAAAGAAGGATTTTCTCTTTGCCAACTCTCTTTGAATTCCAACCAAGCGGGCCACAATTTTTTTCTTTCGCATAAAGATGTTGCCAAAGACATTAGTATTCCACCATTGTGCCTGCTTCATAAATTCATCCAAACAAACCTTCAGCTCAAGATTGTTCTCCCAGTTGTCTTTGACAAAATTTCCAAACTCCTTATGTGTTAGCCACGCAAGATGGAAGCGGGGAATTTTAGTAGTTGGCCTTGGCACCTGTTGAGCAAGAGATACACACACAGGATAGTGATCGGAATGCGTCCGAGGAAGATGTTCGACAAAGGCATCGGGGAATTTGAGCACCCATTGTCGATTCGCCCATGCCCTGTCCAACCTTTCCATAATGTTGCCTTCATTCTTTCTAAGGTTGGTCCACGTAAATGCAGGCCCTGTGAAGCCGAGATCGATCATACCACATTGATTTAACGCGGCCTGCAATTTATGACCCCCAGTAGGATTCATTCTTCTGCCCCCTAACTTGTCAGCTTGAGAGATAGGTTCATTACAGTCGCCCAAGATAAGCCACGGCAAGGTAATATTCCTGCCAACATTCGCAAGATAGTCCCAGAGCTGCTGGCTAACATCTTTTTTTAGCGACGCGTATATAAAAGAAATGATCCACTGAACCTGGTTACCCACCGCAATGGCCATATTTAGACACTGGTTATCAGAGTTAACAACTTCAAGCTTGACTATGTCGTCGTTCCAGAAACACCAAATACCACCCGCGAAGCCCCGAGCTTCGACTGCCGCCATGTTGGTGAATTGAAACTGTTTTAGAATTCTCCTTGCATTGTAACTACCGGTCCTGGTTTCAACCAAGCACAGGATAACTGGATCATTCTCCCTAATTATTTCCTTTAAATTTCGGAAAAAATTCGAGGAAGACGCTCCTCGACAATTCCATATTAAGATCCTCATCATTAACACGGTGGCTTGTTAGGTGCAGCGAACTGATCTTGCTGCAAGTGGCTCTCGTCATGCATATTTTCATCATCTGAGCAAATGACATGGGTTTCGTCAGGTTCCATTGGTCTGGGGCCAGGATTCTCCGCAATTGTTACGGACATTCGCACCACCCCGTCCTGTGGAATATATGAATCAGGCGGTTCTTCCTTCCACCTGGAAGATGCGGGTGGGCAACTTTGGCTGTTTGGGTCGTGGAGTACTGTGCTAACATCATTGCTGTTGGTTGGGTTCAGTATGTTAGTTTGCTGGTGAGGCTTTGTACAGGGTGTATGTATAAGCCTAGAAGGGGACCCATCGGCAACCTGTTTTGAAGGCAGGGAGGGCCAGTTAGTATCCGACATCACTATTGATGGAGCGTTAGTGTTGCTATGAGTATGATTTGGATGGATATTCTCTTGCTTTTGGGTTTTATTCACATGTGTTTTGAAGTTTATCGTTTATTCGAGCACATTTCCAATTTCAAATCAGTTTAACATTTACTTGATTCAAAAGACCAATAATTATCTGTATGAGTTTGATGTTTTATCTTATAGTCATGTTACACGTATTTGTAATCATCCATTGCATTTGTTAATGTCATTTGCTTTCGCTAACTTTGATTCGATTAGTTAAAGGATACCTCTTCTGTTGCATGTACTCTTGGCCATTTTGGCTGATATTGGTTGATAAATATTTCTTTTCTTTTTTTGTTAAAAAAATCAATTTAACATTTTCCACCTAGCCAACATTCTTTCCTTCATTTATACACACAAATTGACCGACCATTATATTATGGACCTCAATTCAAAACCTCTAAACAAAAGGGTAACATAACACTTAGAATATTCTAAGAAGGTATCACAACGTTGAACTCAAGTTCCTCCAGAGTTAGGGTATATATAAAGCTTCTTATTCATAACTCATTAGAAAAATTCTGTTTTGAAATGAATTTGGTTCCAACTTATGAAATTAAAAGTGTTGTGAACAAGTATTAGGAGTTAAATGCATTAAACAAAATTCAGTAAAAAAAATTTTGAATGAGAATATAAAAGAAAGAGGTTTGCCCTCTTCTTTTATGATAAACATATACTATGTGAAGGGAGTAGTGATGTGTTGTCCTTGATTATTGAAAATGAGGTTTTCGGTGCACTAGTCTCTCGGTTTTACACATGTATATAGAGGAACTGGATCGCTTCACCATCTGATGAATGCAGTCTTATCCTATATTTTATAAAAGAGGCTGTTTATGCGGTTTGAACTCGTAACCCGGAGGTCACAAAACAACAACATTACCAGTTGCTATAAGGACACTCTGTCACTAAGATTCTAGAAAAAGAATTACTTTTTAGGCGTAATATCAAATCAGAAGCGTTGAAATAGTGGAAAGCATAATACTCATAATTACTTGCAAATGGAAGGAACAAATTTGTTTTGATGACTTAACAAGTAACACAATTTTCACAATGGTCAATGACCAATTATGATTAGTTGGTCATTAACCAATGAAATGTGTAGAAAATTTATGGGCTCTTATTTTGACTAATCACTCCTTTGCTTGCATGTAGATAAAACTTATTTGTCATCATTTTATTGGGTCACTAGTTGATCAATGACCACAATAAAATTTCTGGACAAGTAAATTTAGGTCCCATGCACAGTCAAAACAACTAGTCAATGTCAACATCCAGCATCATCATATATTTTTGAAACCCTAAATAAATGGTAATGCCGTAGTGGAGGAGACATCGTCACCTGGGAATTCTCCATAGAAGAAAAGGAAAGAACCCAATCTAATCTTGTACCCCAGGGGTTGCGCATGTACATTTTTAAATATTAACCCATCTTCTTTAGAAACTATACAAGTTTTTTCTGTTCCAAAAGTCTAAGCATGCTATTTAGTTTCTAATTTTGATTCTAAATGAGCTGTAGAACGTGTCAAGAAACTGAATTTCCATTTTCAAGAACCTTTTATGTAACTTATATTCACTTTAAAGAAATTTAAGTATAGTTTTTCAAGCTTTCGTCATTGATGTCGAAAACAGTTAACCTTTGCTGACATTTGTGACTAAAACACATTCTCATATATCAAGAATCATCTGTGTCATCCAATATGAATTTTTTGGATCTATACACTTTCTCACTAATGGGTCAACATTCTCAACGAGCCCATCTAATAACTCACTTCCACATCTATATTTTTTGGCCGGTTCTGCTATTATAATTGTATCGATCCAAATTCGACAACATATTTTAGGTCTAAGGCATGCGTGTTTGGTGTAACGACGTTATTATGCACCTAACAACACTATATTGAATGTCACTTTTAAGACTTCTGTCTTTGTAGACCTAAGAATGATATGACTCTTTAAGCCACCATTTTCACTTTATCGAATACAAGAATTTTGGGGTCTTAACATTTTACCCCACACTATCAATGACCAAATTAGTTATGATTTCATATTTTTAGTGGTTACACTGACCCTTGGGACCTAATCTGCTCTAGCGGATGGCTTGATATTGAAGAAAAACGAACCCTGGTGAGGTTGTAGCATTTTTTTGCTGCAAATGCAGACCAAAAGCCACAGCCTTTGCTATGCATGCGGATGCCTACAGCTTTCCAAGATTGAGTTTAGAAGCAACCATAAGTGAAAGTAGGACCCCAGTTAATCATTCACTAAGAGAAAATTTACTAAATCAAACTCAACGTATGATGCAAGAATGCTGAGGTGTTTTTAGCTTCTCAGTATTACAAGGTGGGTGGCATATACCAAATAATTGATATGCAAACTGCTGTCATGTGACTGACATAGCCATATATGATTATCTAAATTAAAGGCCATCACTGTCTACAGCCTATTCAGAATGTCAGAGAAATCGTGGCGGAGTCCTAAAATAACGGTAACGTGTGTGTCTGTTGATTCAAGACAACACACGATACAAATTGTAACAAAGATAGATGTGTCAGAAGATGAGTTATAAAAGATTTTTTGGTGCCAAATTATAAACCGATCAACTTGATAACTTAGAAAATGGACACACAAGCGCACACACATATTTGATGAGCGAAACCGAACGTTTACTGATAATTTTGAGTTCGATGGTCTAATTCTAAAGTTTTTGTATTGTGTCGAGCGAACATTCGATAAAGCCATTTATCGAATGCTTGGTTCAAAGTTCGGTGACGAGTTTTGAGTTGCATTGTTCGAAAAATTTTGCATCTAGCGCTCGTTAAAATTTACCAAACATTCAATGACTTACAACATAAATTCCCACCCCTCATTTGTTTGCTATTTTTCTCATATATAACGTTATTTTAACCCTCACTTGAACTCTTCTGTCCAAGACTTGCCTTCATGCCTCTGTTTTCTGTTTAAATCATCAAATTAACTCCACTTCGTTCGTAATAACTCATCAAACCATTTAAACTAGAATTAACATTTTCCTTTTGGGCCAAAGTTACAGTTCATAAACATCAACTATAGTTGCTTATAAACACGTTTCACTTTTTCTTTACCAAATAGTTAAAAAGTTGATAATGTGCTTATAAATTAGTCCCACTATTTTATACAAAATGTTGAAGACTCTCTTCATACTTGCAGATTAAAATGCATAAAGCTATCACAGATGTGCTTCATATGCTGCATGTGGTGCTAAAATCAACATTTCACCATGCTACATAAGCTACCATCAACGTCTCTCCAAGGAGACTTACAAACACATAAGATAATGATGACACCAGTATTCTGCTAATACAGATACAACAATAACTCTCAAATACAATCCTTTACACCACCATCTGGTAACATGATAGGAAGCAACGACTTCCCTCATACTTACCATGATCCAAACAACATACTTTTATAGCTCACTTCTCCTGATTAACGCTTATGCATAAGCAGCATCCACGGTGTCATAATCTAATCAGTTCAGTAACCAGGAAAATGTAGTCGAGGCAGAAGCTTAATGATACTAAAATGGACAATGAAGAGAGTGCATAGAGCAACAGAGCCTAGGATCAATATTCGATAGGAACAACAGCTAGACGGTACTTCTTCTCCTTGACAATTTCTTGCACCTGATTTCTGGAGATAGCAATATAAATCTTCAGGCATGCACCTAGTCGTTGATGTATAAGGCAACAGGATTTATTCAACCTAATTCAAGACTCCAGTTACTTGATGGTAATATAGCGGTTCGTTCCATGTTTTGCCCAGTGCACTTTAAGGTCCACTGGGTTCGAAAGATCGTGCCCTTCTGCCGCAAGCCGGCTTAGTAGTTTGTTGAATGCACTTCCACTCATCTTCCTGCCACCAATTCGGGCATGTCGCTTATTGGGTACAGCAGGTAGAGGATGCATGGACAGATTGGTAGTACAGCATGATGATTGCCAGCCACCGTTCCCCCACTTGTAGCATGACCTGAAGACTCCAGTGCAGGAACAAACAGGCACAGGCATGGTTGTTTCATCAAATGTAACCTGGTTCAATCCCAAGTCTTGATTTTTCCAGTCTGGCTTTACAAGAACTAGTTGTCGGTCATCATTCACACCAGCCATTTCCTGCCCAACCTTCCAATCCTGGGAGTTACCAAACATGGGAGTGCTCAGGTCCTCATTTTCTTTTTTAAGCTTCTTTGATGGCTTTGATGTCCTCTTGGTTGGCCCAACCTCCTTTGCGTCCTTTACCCGCTTTGTCTTTCGAGATTTTGCAGGCTCAGAAGCAACTGGAGAGACTGAAATGGCATCATTCATAGGCATCTCCCTGGAACCATATGAAGCTTCACCTAGATGGGGTAGAGGGTGAACATGCTGCTGAGGGTGGTGCAGATGCTTTACCCCACGTCCAATTTGACATCCCGGAGGACATGGGGAAAGATTGTCATTATTTATGGAGTTTTCCCTATGTTGAAGAGTGGCAATTGCATTATCTCGTTCAATAATGGCATTATTTCTTTCAGCAATTGCTGAATCTCTTTGAAGGATAGCCATGTCTCGCTCTGCCAGAGCAGTCTTTTTCTCAGAAAGAGCCAAATTCCTTTCCTGGATGGCAGCATCTCTTTCAGCCATTATAGCCATTATCTGCTTCATAGATGGTTGCTGCATCAACCACTAAAGTGGAAGAACATTGAAACATTTATCCGTCAGCATGGGAGCTGGCTGGAATGTGGAGTAATAAACTTTCTCAAGTGCTACAAATTCTTTTCATCAGTAGAACCACCAAAATACATTCTCAGGTCAGTACAATATCAGAAAACAAGTCCAACATTTACCTGTCCATGAGGTGGCTTGTGACGCCCATTGTCACGATACCCGTTATCATCCATCTTATACTGAGAATTGGACCAGATTGGTTGATCTTGATCTCAATTTCATATGACAATTATAGCTAGACGTGGAATAAAGATGAAACAGGCCATTTTTCAACACGCGCTGAAAGGAAAAGTCTAAAGGATGAGATATTTATGAAAAATGAACCAAAACATATCAATGAGAACATACGAATGAAGTCATTTTGGTCAGTAGTAACGATAGCACATAGAAATTCACCAGGACTATGCTTACGAGCTGTACCACTAATCATCCTTTCAAAAACATCCTGTATGCCTGAAGCAAAAAATTGAACATCCTGAAAGATAATAGAAACCTAGCATGCAAAGAGATGTACTCAAGAAAACTAAAACAGCATACATAGCCAAGCAAATACATGTGTCCACAATAAGATCTTTCTCTTTCCTGGAATGATAAACAAAAACAAGCGAAGATTTCATGCTTCACAGAGAAGCATATGAAGATCCAGATAAAAGTATTTCACTTGCACAGAATAAATGCTCGGCAACTAAAGCAGTCAATTCCACCATAAACAGTAAATAAAAATTCTAGCGGACCATGTTAATTCAGAAATGAATGTATAGAAATTCATGTCAAGCCTAAGAATCCATATTTAATCCATATGAAAAGCACAGGAAGCAAAGACAGCCACAGAAACAGAAATGACATGTCTTGGAGAGCTCATGCAGCAAGTAGAAGTGTCAATGAAAACAAACAGCTCAGATAAACAAAAACTATTGAGTGCATTTAAGTTTCAAGACAACTTCTAGGGGGAAGACAGAATTACGTAGATTTACCAAGAGTAACATAAGGCGAAAATAATGCAGCCAAGCGCAACACAGTCAGTAATTTCCTTTCCAGTAGCTTGCAACTCTAGAGCAATAATGCAAAAAAAGTTCATTTGCAGCCTAAGAATCATGTCTCATTGTGTTATGGATCAATCCATTTCTAATTCTGGTATTGAGAGAATGTAACATCCATTAAATGACTCACAGTCACTGTGTCTGTAACTAAGAAGTTGGATGAGACAAAAGAGCTGCAACTCTAACAGTAACAAAGACAAATGAATTCCGTCAGGCCAAACATACACTCCTCAATCGGCAAAAAACAGCCGTAACAAAAATTCAGCAAGATTTGAATGCTAAAAAGGAAAAAAAAAAACAAAACTATTTAACTTAAATTAAGACACGTCAATCATCTGGTAAGGATGGCCATTTACCAAAAATGAAATAGAACCTCTCAATAAACTACGGCCTCAACAGATACAAGACCATCAGTCAAGCCTCAAGTCCACAAGGTACGATCGGTTACATAGATCTGTTGCCCCCATTACGCTCTATCAGATACCATATCCTCCCCACTTCTCACTAAGTCCGGCTCTATCAAAAAATGGTCTTAATAAATGCACACACTAAACACTTATTCCAAAACCAAAAGAACGAAAATTTCCTCTGAAATTCATATCTATCGTACAATCCGCCGACATAAAATTCAACAACGCAGCAGACTTTCACACGCTAAAATCAACAAAAAAAACCAGAAGAAGAGTGGCTAAAGCTCAATCATATAACTAAGTTAGATTACAAAAGTTAAGCCATTGAAACATTTAATGACACGCGATTCAGCTGAAAATCAGTAAAACAAGTAAAAAAAGGAGCAAAATTTAGTGAAGAAAACAACTATACATATATACAAAAGCATATTATTCTAAAAAAAAAAATCAGAATCGGGTATATACAGGGGAGCAAAAAAAAAAAAAAAAAGCTTACACGGTAAGAACAAAGAAAGTGAGGAATTGCAGGCAGAGTGAGGAATACACTGAGTGAAGAAGGTCAAAACCCTAAACCGAAGAAGACGATGGAAAATGGCTGGGATAAGAAGAGTAAGAGTAGTAGTTGAAGGGCAAAAGAGGAGATAAACATGGTCAAGTGAAGAACACACGTACTGTAACTTTGTGAATTTTTTATTACATCAAATTGTACCTATCAACACCAGCATCTTTCCTTCCGCTTTACCACATTTCATTTTTTTACTGCTCAGTTGAATGTTGACTGGATTTGATTATGCTCGTTCCCGTTCTTCCCTTTCTGGTCCGTCAAGTTTGGTCCCCGCTGGTAATTACCATATTACAGTCCTCTTGTTATCCAAGGAAACACGATCTCGGGGCTATTGTCTAGGATAAAAAGATTCAAGTACTTTGGAGTTAGCAGCTCTGTTAACAGTTTCAAAAGAGATTGGAATGACAAAATGTTTCAATCGTGTACTATGTCAAGTTTCTATCCATTGGATTATATTCATGAATTTGTTTTTGGTATATGATAAAAGATTTTATACAACTCGGACGGATTCGATTATAAATAGAAGTGTTAAATGAATTAAACTGTTTGTGATCGATTTGAGTTTGTTTGTTATAAATAGAAGTGTTAAATGAATTAAAATGTTTGTGATCGATTTGAGTTTGTTTGTTAATTTTAATTAAACAAGTCAAGTTCGAACACCTAATTGAATTCGTTTACTAAATGGGTCAAACTATTCATGAACTGTTTGTCTCGTTCAAAGAGTTATAACATTATCGAACCAAACTCGAATAAATTTCTAAGCTCGTTTACCAAACTATTTTTTTACCTAAACAAACTCGAATTTGAAAACTTACTATTTAGTTTAATTCAACTCGTTTACAACTCTACTTATAAAGCTTGAAAGAGGTCAAGAAATTGCCCCTAAATCCAATGGAGAAATTTAAAAATATTGCTAAAACAACTAAATGGCCAATCATCGTCCATTTGTTGATATGTAATTTTGTACTCATCTTCATACTATTGTGACACTAGTTGCTTTTTTACATGTCCCTTTAAGGAACATAAAACATGTCTAACCCAAGAAAACAAGATGATCAAGACATTAACAAAAATGATATTGGTGTGTAACTTAATAATTATAACCATGATTCGTGATGTTTGACTTAAATTAGGTTTAGATTAGATTTATTTACATCATTTAGTCAATGATTATAGACATGATTAGTGACTTTTGACTTAGATTATGTTTCAATTAAATTTGATTAAATATAATATGTTTGATGGTAACAAAAAAAATTTAATTTTACTTCTTTCTGAAACAAGATTACATGACGTCAAGCTGTTGAGTTTATATCCTCCTTTGTATATATCGTGTTAATATTATAATGTATCGGATAAAACCATGTTTACATATTAGGGATTCCACTCAATTTTAGTAGAGGACGAGAGATAAAAAGCGATTGAATTTCATAGCACTCACCTTACGGTATTGGCTATTTGGCTTGTCATGTGTCTTAAACGAAGCGGTTTTTTTTTTTTTTTTTTTTGGCTAATACATAGAAATCTTATATACCACAACTTTGATAAAAATACACACCCTTTCTTGACTTTGTAATATGATGGAATAAGTAAAATGACTCAATAAACTGACTGCGCTTCTTATATTATGAAATAGTAGTTGATTGACATAGCTTGACGCATTATTATATGTAATCGGAAAACTACTTTGTGTGTTTCTAACACATAGATATGATTGCATACATCCGACCTCCATACCCTACCATAGGCGGAAGCCTCTATGACAATAGGATAATGTTGTTGTACTGGTTTGATAATCTAGCATCAAAATAAATATTCCGTAAAAATATGTTAGAACCCTTAAAAATATTTAATTAAGCATCTTTTATACGAGATTGAATAAGATATAGATTGGTGTTACGAGAAATCGTCATTGTTGTGTCACATGATGCTTTTATGATTTTGAATTTATTTCAATGCCATTCTATGTATTGTTCGAAAGAGAAGGGGCCGCTGATGGGTTGGAGGCATGGGAGGGTTAAGTAACCTATGGAGCTGCTTCTATATATTGTACAAGAAATTAAACAAATCTAAAGAACCCAGTAAAGAACTTATTTGTTTCTTGCTCTGATGAATTACATCTATTGATATGCTGCTGCTGTTTCAAACCTTTTTTTTAACCAGCTTTCAACATCATATCAGCCCAAAGGTCATCAATACACTGCACTAATCCATAGTTAGCATAAGTTCGACTACATGTTCCAAGAATCCAATGGCCTGAAAGTAAGCACTCAACAGTAACCATTCTAATCCAAACATAGGAAAGATGAGAAACAGTAAACTCTAATCAAGCACTGATGAGTTACATTAATCAAGTCTGTCCTTCAATACTGGACCACAGAGCAAGCTCAGGCTCCAAAAAGGATCTGAATCAACACAAGCAAATGTAACACTTTGGATATCTAAGTGCAGAGATGAGCTGACACAATTGCTTGATTACTGGTGGTAACAAGAGCGCTAATTCGAATCTGGCTTTTCCTCTTTACTCGACTTGTTTAGAACTATTACACCAACAACAAGCACTGCACCAGCGGACACTGCAAAGTTAGCTTGCAATGGATGAGAAGATGTAGAATTAAATCAAATCAAATGGGAACATACCTTAGTCAACAATGTGTGAACATGGTTTTTATTTTCAAATGGTAGGTAGCAACTTCAACTTTGCTTATTTTGTTCACATAGCTTTTACCAACTTTGTTTATTTTGTTCACATAGCTTTTACATATAAACATGTGTGATATTTGGCTATAAATAGGCTAGTTCATCAACATTGTAAACACACCTCCAAACACATCTTCAAGAACAATTCTAAGACTCCAAAACAGGAGCTTTGTGTATTGAGCAAATCTTGTGTTCTTTTATTCCTCCTTCATTCAATTTCTTAGTTATTATCGATTCAAATTCCTTCAAATTGGTATCAGAGCTTGTATTACTGAATCGATTCATTTTTCTAGATGGAAGGAGAAAGAGTTATCCAACCTTGTCCTGTTTTTATCTTTGATGGTAAAAACAACTTTGATCAATGGATTATACTTATGAGAGATTTTTTTGAAGTTCTCGGCATATGGGATGTCATAGAAAACGGATTTGATATTCCAGATGCGAGCAAAAAATTAAGTGACGAGGAGGCCAAAGCTTTGGAGATAAAGAGGAGGCAAGATCGTTTAGCTCGACATTATCTTAACAACCGAGTCGAGTTAGCTGTCTTGAACAAATTTATGAATACCAAATCTGCAAAAGAGGCTTGGAGAATTCTTGTGAATATCAATAGAGGCAGCAGCGAAGTTAAAAAGGTTCGCTTACAAGAATTCCGGAGACAATTTGAAATGGCTCAAATGAAAACAAACGAGTCTGTTGCAGATTTCATATCCAAGGTACGAGATATTGGTGGAAAAATAAACGCCAATGGTGAAGTCATCACCGAAGCCCAACTTGTCCAGAAAATTCTCAGATCTTTGACTCAAAAGTTTCACATGAAAAAAATATCATTGAAGCTACCAAGGATCTTGACGAAATGACTATTGATCAATTGGAAGGTGAGTTACTATCTTATGAAATCTCATTAGATCAGCAGTCTGTTGGAATTATAGAGGAAGCATTACAAGTTCAGACAATTGTTTCGAAAGATCAAGGGTTGTCTGCAAATCATGCTGAATCTAGTCAGCGGAGTCAGAATTTTCGAGGCAGAGGACGTGGCCAAAGAAGAGGTCGTGGTAGAGGTAATTTTAATTACCAGCGAAATACTCGTGTTTTTGATAGAGATAATCAAAAGAATGATTTCCAAAAGGATAAATCAAAAATCCAATGCTTTAATTGCAAAAAGTTTGGACATTTTCAAAGTAACTGTTGGTATAAGAATAGTCCAGAAACGCATGCGAAAGTGGCTGAAAATGACAACACAATTCCTGAGACTTTGTTTTTGGCTGATTTGAGTGTTGAAAACAAAACAAAAAATGAATGGATTTTGGATTCTGGTTGCAGCAATCATATGTGTGGAGATAAAGAAATGTTTACAGATTTGGATACTTCTGTGAAAACTACTGTGAAATTTGGAAATAATTCTGAGGTACCTGTTCTTGGTAAAGGGAGGATTGCCATTAGTTTGAAAGATGGTTCTTCTAACTTTATTTCTGATGTATTCTATGTACCAAGTTTACATCACAATTTACTGAGCATTGGACAGTTATCTCTGAAAGGCTATAACATAGTCTTCAATCATGGAGTTTGCACTGTAAGTGATCCGAAGAGAGGATTAATTGCAAAGGTAAATATGAATAATAGTCGTTTGTTTCCGCTGTCAATCAACTGTAGCAGTTTACCTTGCTTTAGTTCTATGACATATGATGATACGTGGCTATGGCATCTGAGATTTGGACACTTGAATTTCAGAAGTTTGAAGTTTCTTGTCAGAAATAAATCTGTTTTAGGATTGCCAGATATTGATTTTCCACAGAAAGTTTGTGAGTCATGTACACTGGGAAAGCAACACAGATTTCCGTTTCCGAAGAATAAGGCCTGGAGGGCGAGTACACCACTGGAGTTGATCCATTCAGACTTGTGCTACGTAGAAGTACCTACAAATGGTGGTTGTAAGTACTTTATAACTTTTATTGATGATTTTAGTCGGAAAGCATGGGTGTATTTTCTTAGAAACAAATCTGACGCATGTGATACGTTCAAAAGTTTCAAAGTGTACATTGAAAAACAAAGTGGTTTTGTGATCAAAACTTTGAGAACAGACAGAGGAACTGAGTATACTGTCTGTGATGATTATCTGGAGAAAAATGGCATTAAGCATCAAATGACAGCGAGATATACACCTCAACAAAACGGGGTGGCAGAAAGGAAAAATAGAACAGTTATGGACATGGTAAGATCAATGATGCATTCAAAGAATCTACCAAAATCATTTTGGGCCGAGGCTGTTGCTTGTGCTGTCTATGTCTTGAACAGGTGTCCTACAAGGAGTATTGCAGAAGGAAAGACTCCTTACGAGGTATGGACAGGTCGAAAACCAAATATCGGACATTTGAAAGTATTTGGTTGTATTGCTTATGCTCATGTTCCAGATGTTTTGAGGAAGAAGTTGGATGATAAATCTGAGAAATGTGTTTTTATTGGATATTCTCATGAAACAAAAGGATATAAACTTTATAATCCTGTTACCAGAAAAGTTGTTATCAGTCGAGATGTCATTTTTGAAGAGATGGAGACTTGGGATTGGCTAAGAAAAGAGCCTGAGAAAATAGAAAATTCTTCATTTTCTCCCATTGTTGGTTCTCGTATACAGGAACCAGAACCAGAACCACCAAGAGAGGATATTGTGTCTAAACCATCATCGAGTCGCCCACAACGAGAGAGGCGATTACCAGCCAGATTGTAGGATTATGAAATTGGTAATGACAATGAATTATCTGATGAAGAAGTTGTGAATTTTGCATTATTTGCAGATTGTGATCCAGTGACATTCGAAGAAGCTTCCAGAAATGATAATTGGATTTGTGCCATGGATCAAGAAATTCATGCTATTGAGAAAAATGATACATGGGAATTGACTACTCTTCCGAGAGGAAAAAAACCTATTGGAGTCAAATGGGTGTACAAGACAAAATACAAAGCAAATGGAGAGATTGATCGCTTTAAAGCAAGACTTGTTGCAAAAGGATACAAACAAAAGGCAGGTATTGATTATTTTGAGGTCTTTGCTCCTGTTGCTAGACTTGACACAGTTCGTATGGTTATTTCTATTGCCGCACAAAGTGCATGGAAGATTTATCAAATGGATGTTAAATATGCTTTCCTAAACGGAGTTCTGGAAGAGGAAGTTTATGTTGATCAACCAGATGGATATGTTGTCAAAGGACAAGAAAGTAAGGTATACCGGTTAAAAAGAGCTTTGTACGGTCTCAAGCAAGCTCCACGAGCATGGTATACTCGCATCGATTCTTATTTCATCGAACATGGTTTCCAAAGATGTCCATATGAGCATACTTTATATGTGAAATATTCTGATCAAGGAGATATTGTTATCGTATGTTTATATGTCGATGACCTTATTTTCACCGGTAACAATGCTAAAATGATTTCTGAGTTCAGGGAGGCTATGATTAGTCATTTTGAAATGACGGATCTTGGTCTAATGTCTTACTTTCTTGGTTTGGAAGTTTATCAGATGGACAGTGGAATATTCATTTCACAGAAGAAATATGCAGGTGATATTCTGAAAAAGTTTAAGATGGAATTTGCAAAACCCATCTTAACACCGGTTGAAGAAAAGTTGAAGTTAACAAAAGATGCTACAGGTGACCTAGTTGATCCTACATACTTCCGAAGACTAGTTGGAAACTTGAGATATTTGACTGCGACTAGGCCGGATATAACATATGGTGTTGGACTTATCAGTCGTTTCATGGAGTCACCACGTCAATCACACTTACAATCAGCTAAACGGATTTTGAGATATTTCAGAGGTACAAAAACTCATGGTATATTCTATTCTTGTGCTAATGATATTTCTCTTCTGGGGTACACAGACAGTGATTGGGCTGGTGACACCATAGAAAGAAAAAGCACATCAGGTTATGCATTTTTCTTGGGATCCGGCGTTTTCTCATGGTCTTCAAAGAAACAACAAGTCGTGGCTTTATCTACAGCTGAAGCAGAGTATATAGCAGCATCAAACAGTGCTACACAAGCGCTATGGCTTAGACGAATTCTTGGTTTTCTACATCATGAACAAGATGAACCAACAAACATTTATTGCGATAACAAATCAGCAATTGAATTATCAAAGAATCCAGTATTTCATGGACGAAGCAAACACATCGATATCAAGTTTCACTTCATTCGTGACCTAGTTCGTGAAAAAGAGATTGCCATTGATTATTGTCCAACTGAAGAACAAGCTGCAGATATTTTTACAAAGCCATTGAAGACGGAGTCATTTTTCAAACTGAAGAAAATGCTTGGAATGATCAATTTTGAAGATTTTGATTTAAGGGAGGCAATGTAGAATTAAATCAAATCAAATGGGAACATACCTTAGTCAACAATGTGTGAACATGGTTTTTATTTTCAAATGGTAGGTAGCAACTTCAACTTTGCTTATTTTGTTCACATAGCTTTTACCAACTTTGTTTATTTTGTTCACATAGCTTTTACATATAAACATGTGTGATATTTGGCTATAAATAGGCTAGTTCATCAACATTGTAAACACACCTCCAAACACATCTTCAAGAACAATTCTAAGACTCCAAAACAGGAGCTTTGTGTATTGAGCAAATCTTGTGTTCTTTTATTCCTCCTTCATTCAATTTCTTAGTTATTATCGATTCAAATTCCTTCAGAAGAGCATATGAAATTCCAAGTGAACGAACTCCATCGGCTTGTTGAAATTGAGAAAGGTCACTCCTAAAAGCAAGCAGAGGAGCAATACCCTTGAGTCCCAGAAGGCTAATCAAGGCTTCTGCTCTTCTTCCGGGAAAGATGCCGGAACTTCTCTTAATAGTTAACTCAGAACCAGAGTGGTGAATAGATTCCTACTCCGCAAGGGAAGTATGATCTTTTTTTAATTTCTAGCTTAGGGATGCACGCCAGTTTCGTAGATTTTTACCGAATGATACAAACTCAGTTTAACACCAAGATTCAAATTCTCCCTACTGAACACCTAAACATCCATCCCGATGTTCCTCAGGGTTGAAAACACGGCTATTCAGCAGTAAGAATCAGAATTCCTTGTGTGCAAAGCGAATCTTACCTCTAGAAATCACTATTAGAATTCAAATAATATGCAGGTTAGAAGACACAACAACAGCTGCTGACAGATCACCTATGTGCTTTACCTATAGGCTGATGTAGATACGGATATCCAGAAAAAAACTTGTAAAAAGAGCCAATGTTTTTCTTAACGATATCCAGCAATCCCAGCACAAAGTTAGAACTTGTGAACTTCAACATGTAGACTGATTCCTCCCAACACGTTAAAATCACACAATCAGCAAGCAGAAGGCTATGTTTAATGATCTGGTAAAATAAACACAACACTAAGCCAGCCAAGAAAGCAATAGGCAAATGTAGAATTTCGAACCATTTACACTCACCTGAAATCTCAATTCTTCTTTGAAAAGGAACATCCCAGCCAGTCCAGAAGAGAGAAGAGTTCGTGGGCTACCCACGTAACATCCCCACATTATGACCATAGCGCACCTAACAAGCTGAGATGATGACGATGATAACAGGTTAGCTACTATTTTGGGATACTCGTGTAACATACTATAATGAGAAAGAATACACATGGAAGTAGGAAACAAGCACATAAACTGTGTTAATCTTCAGTCCGTCATAAACAAAATTTACCTCAGTCATTCACGTACTTCTCTGGAGGATGCTAAGACCTACCATATAAAATAACACTCCCACGGTATGTGAAAAGAAATAGCAAATAAGGAACACGGAAACCAACAGAAGTTTAATAGTGGACACCTAAAAGCAAAGGATACGTTGCACTTCAAGTGAATCACTTTCTCTATATGAGCGGATAATCCTAATCAAGTTGAGAGAATGATAGCCTGAACATTATTTCAGAGCTCAAGGTTTAATGGCCCAAGTTACTGGACACTGATGTCATGAGTAAGAGAATGACTAGTGGCAAATGGCAGAGAAAATGACATGAAACGTAGTGATTGACAAAAAAACAAAATACCTGTGGCTCCTAAACTAAATTGCTTCTCTATGAGATACTGATAAAATTTATGCCAAGCATTAGACTTTGACAATCCATTACAGGTTTGTCTCTCTTGGCAAACTCCTCCACTGGATTCTGCTGACTTAGTTCACAGATTACTTGCTCTTCTTATATCTTGACCCAACACTATATTCTCTGACACTCTGCTCCCACATTCCTTTCAAACACAACACAAACACTGACCAGGATCTTGCTTCTTTGACAATGCAGAATATGAGGCAGGAAGCAAAGGAAAAACCAAATGTTTTTCCATTAGTATACTTGATAGAAGAAATTATTTCACCACCATCACCCCTCCCTGAGCCACCCGTCTCCGCCACCGCCTCCACAACCTGCAGCAGCTCCAGGCCCAATATCCTCTCCCTCTCCCACACACCTATTCCTCCATTCCTTTTTTTCCCCAAAACTTCTCTATCCTCATTCTCATATCCCTCACCTCTATCGCCATAACTCAAAACACTGCTCAGTCACTGGAACCACTGGAACTTCAACGCTGTCGAGACTCTCTCTAATTCCACCAACTCCTCTATCAACTCCGGTCACGGTTTCTTTCTCCTCCTCTCCGATATGTCTCATTCTCTTTTCTCCCCCCGGATTCTGCCTTTTCTTTTCTTCCGGCCAGCCCTCTCTCTCCCTTCTTCTACTACATTTTCCCCCTTATATATTTCAAGTTCACAATACTCTTTTCAATCTCCTTTATTTTTCTGTACTATCCTCACTCTTTTCCCTGCTTCCATCCCCTTATATATCACCACCTCGCCTTTGAAGACCACCAAGATCTCCATAAACAACGTCAAAATCGATCGTTCGCCACTATATGATGATGTGTTCGCCATGACTTATGCCGTTGATGATGTCTTCATTCTGAATTTTACTTTCGTTAACCCAGAGACGAAGCCATTAGAAACCTTGAGTGCAAGAAATTCAGTGCTACCCCATTTCCTGACTTGCAATCAAGCGGGAAGAATGAGATGGGGAGTAGGCGTGTGGGAGGGAGGGGGGAGAGGTCATTGGGGCGTGGAGGTGCTGCAACTGATGGTGGTGGTGATGGTGGCGGGTGGTATTTTGTTTTTAGAAAACTCCATACTCATATGCCAATTAATTCTTACCAAAAAACCTTCCTCTTCATTTTCGAATATCCATTCAAAATAATAATAGTAATAAGATAAAGAAAGAGGAAAAACACAGCTGTCTTCTTCGAAACGCCACTCCTATTCTCTTTTTCCCTACGCCTTAATCTGGTCCCTTCCTCGCCACCTCTCCTCACTCATCAGTCCTTCTCCCCTCCTATTCCACGAGAAGGAGAAACACCTTTAAAGGATGAAAGGAGATGTTGACGAATTCGAATGGACGGCGGCGGCAGCCATGGACGATGAGGCTTGCGTGGTCGGCTTCAATCCACAGCACATCCAATGTCGTACGTACTTATAAGGAGCAGTCGTCAAAGGCTTTAAAAGAACATGGAAAGAAGAAGGTAGATCTAGCGAAATTCTAAGAAATATTGTTATACATTTTCCAACCATCAATCATTTTTTCAAGATTCGTGAACATATTGTCGAAACTGAAACGTCCATCACATCTTCGATCCAAATAAAAAACATATAGAATTTACTTATGTAAATTTATCAGAATCAACAACTTTAGAGATATACTTCTTAGTCCACAAATCTGTTCATTTGTAAGAATATTGAATAGTTTAAAAAGAATGACTCAGATTGTGTTTTAATGTTTCCAAACATACCGTTTGTCTAACGGTCTTCTCCTTTTGTATGTTTTAACTAACCAATGTATATTTGAAAGGAGGAGGGGGTGCTAATTGATGCCACGTGCCTATCCTGTTCTGCCTGTGCATGTTAGCCAGCTGTCAGTAAAATGATGCCATGTATCTCTGTGCATGGTAAAACTGTTTGTATAGTATGGGTTTTCTTGCCTGAATTGACATGGTAGGCCTTTTGCATCAGGGACCCGGCCGACCTGATGGCCATGGCCAAGATGACGGTGGAACTTGAGGTGATGACTGGCTTTGATGTAGACTATTAATATGACTTGTTGAGATCGATCTGATAGCTGAGACGACCTTCATCTACGCCAACATTGGAGGGGCATCCTACGTCTTTCTAGCCGCCCACTTGATCGTTGTAATTGAGTTTGAGTAGTTGACCTGTCTTTTTCATTAGTCAAATGAGTTGATTGGGAGTTGGTGAACTAGTTCTAACTTCTTAGAACCTTAGTTTTTTCTTCATCATATATGTATGCTCGTGAGTGTGTGTGTGTGTGTCTATATATATATATATAGTATATTCATTTTGGTTGCGAAAAACATTTAGGTTTAGCGGTTAAGTAGCATTTATACTATTTTCAGGTTTTGAGTTTGATTTTCTCCCTAATTTTTTTTTAAAAAAATATGTATTTATTTTTGTTTTTTTTGTTTTAGTCACAGTTGAGGGACTTGAATGGTATGGACTATTTTCGGGAAAAGAGAAAAAACAAAAGGTATATAGCTGTACATTTTCGGATGAGATCCTAGGAGGTTAAAAGTGAGACTAAAAGTGAAGCATCCAATCATGCGTCGCCACGTGTATAAAATCAATTTTTTTAAAAAAAATTGCAGCACCCCTTGCTTTTGTACACGTAGCGACGCGTGATTGGAAGCCTCACTTTTAACCTCCTAAAATCTCATCCGGTTCATTTTATCAATTTAGATTTAGAGGATACTTCTCCAATCCGCTGTAATTTGGGATGTTTGAAACAATTTTAAGAAAGGAAAAGGAAATGTCAATACCTAAAAGTCGCAACTCTCGCAGAACACTGACCGAAAAGAAACACAGATTACCCAAATAAACAACATCAACGATCAAAATCCGGTCTTTAGTATATTATCAGCCAATCATGAAAAAGCACACGGATCACCGACTCTTTAAAAAGAGTCAGGTTTCATTGAAAGACCCAAAAGTCCACGTCAGGCTAGCTGACTCACCTGACAGCTTATTCCTGTATAAATACAATCCTTGCTATCCCATCTTCGCAACAAAAGTTTTCTGCAATATTGTTTCTGTCGTCGCTCTCTTCTGCTAATCCTTGTGAGTTCATAAACCCATATTTCTTTTCCTTCTTCATTTGTGTGTGTTTCTTTATTTTTCTAGTTTTCAGAGGGCGAAGTATATTTTTGATTTTCTTGTTCGTGGATCTAATCGTGCTATTTACGCTTTAGATTATTTGCTGATTTCATCTCAGCAATGGCTCGTACGAAGCAGACCGCCCGTAAATCCACCGGTGGAAAGGCTCCGAGAAAGCAACTTGCGACCAAGGTATGTTCTTTTTGCCGCCCCTGATTATGATTTCGATTAGTAGCGTATCGATTACGGAATAGGAGCAGTTCTTGAGCGCTTGTCGATTTAGGGATTCGATTGGGGGTTTAGGGTTTCCAATCCAATTGTTGGTAGAGACATGGCTCTTTTCGTTTCATCACAATTAACCTTTTCTTTGAGCTGAATTTAATTGGTGTTCATGATTTTCAGGCTGCAAGGAAGTCCGCCCCTACCACTGGCGGAGTCAAGAAGCCTCATCGTTATCGTCCTGGAACCGTCGCCCTCCGGTAATTTTTCTTATTTAATATTTTCAGTTTCCTCTTGTGATGTTCTTTATTTCGACTAATAAGGAACCGATTAATTCATTAATAAATTCTCAAGTCTTATTGTTTCTGGCGATTAATTAGTCTTCGTTCTCCTTATCCAACAGAGAAATTCGCAAGTACCAGAAAAGTACCGAGCTTTTGATTCGCAAGTTGCCATTCCAGCGTCTCGTTCGTGAAATCGCACAGGATTTCAAGGTATTTAAATATCTCTCTCTCTTTTGTTAATTCTTTTGTCTGTACAATTTGTATAGGCTTTATGTTGATGAGAGTCTGGTGGATGAAATTTTACTTACCAAGTGGAATTAAATTATTGCAGACTGACTTGAGGTTCCAGAGTCATGCTGTCCTGGCTCTCCAAGAAGCGGCAGAGGCATACCTGGTGGGTTTGTTTGAAGACACAAACTTGTGTGCCATCCATGCCAAGAGGGTGACCATTATGCCCAAGGACATCCAGCTTGCTAGGCGCATTCGTGGAGAACGTGCTTGAGCTTCAATTTTAGTCATTAGTTCTAGCTTAGGTTTTCTCGTAGTCACTTACAGTCGTTCATTTTCCTATAATTTCCTTGACTTGTGTTGTTGACGTTTCTAAGGTGGGGATCTTCATTGTGTTCTGCTTTTAAGGTGTATGTACCTTTGGATAATATCCTCCTGCTATGTGAATTGATACAAATATATACCAAGTTCTATGTTAGATGTGGATTTGAAGTTAAATTTTTCATCACTATAATCGGTGGTTCTATATTCATTTTCCTTTCAACTCAAGGATTTTTCAGTCACTTTCGTTGTTTAGTTCCTCTGGGGTTCTGGTTTTTGGAAGCCGTTTGGTGAATGGTTTCCACTGAATTATGTCAGTAATGCTTCATGATGCTTGAGTCGTGGTATATAATTTCAGCATTCTCGTGACTGATCTCTAGATGACAGCGTTTCCAGTTGGTTAATCAAACACATCTTAAAAAACTATGATCCATAATATGTTTTTTTTTCTCTGGTAATTACTCGACGGTTGAAAATTCTCATAACAAATGCAATTTTAAGGTGTATGTGAATTGATACAAATATATACCAAGTTCTATGTTAGATGTGAATTTGAAGTTAGATTTTTCATCACTATAATCGGTGGTTCTATATTCATTTTCCTTTCAACTCGAGGATTTTTCAGTCACTTTCGTTGTTTAGTGCCTCTGGGGTTCTGGTTTTTGGAAGCCGTTTGATGAATGGTTCCCACTTCTATTTTCCTTTAGAGCATCGGATTTTTGGTACGGATTGTCAATCAAATGGCAAAGCCAAGTACTATTTGAACACTATATATATATATATATATATATATATATATATATATATATATATATATATATATATATATATATATATATATATATATATATATATATATATGAAATGGACAGAGTAAAATGGGAGGAGCCACTTGAACTTTTGGTTGCTGCAGGGGTAGTATTTCTCATCACCTCCTGTCTCTCAATGTGAGAAGCTTGGAAAATTTAGAAAGTGCTTAGTGAAATTTCTGGTCATTCATTGCATCCTGTGCCGAAATTAACTACTCTTATAAAGGTCGTTGGGTTTTATGATCACCATGGCACTATGCGTCAGCATTACTGACATAATTCAGTGTATTATTGTGGCTCATTATCGATACATCAGACTATCTTCAGTCAATTTACAACTTCATGATGCGTGTCAAACGGTTCCATTTCCAATAGATTCAAGGATAAACTCCTTGACTTTGAAATATGATGGAATAAAACAAAATGACTTATTAAATTGACTGCGATTCTTATATTGTGAATTAGCAGTTGATTGACACAGCTAAAAGCAATTTTTATTATGGGTCATCAGTAATAACTTCTGTGTGTTTTTAACACATGTATATGATTGTCTCCATCCGATTTTTTTATATCCGTCATAGATGGGAGCCTATAAGGTAATGTTGTTTTCAAAGATATTGAAATGATATGTGTCAGCATTGGCAATGACATTGAACTCATGAAGGCGGGCTTATCCAGATAACTGTTATTGTCAAATGCACTAGTCTAAGTGCAGTAACAATATCATTTGAGACGGATGACAACCATACAAATAGCCTTGTTCTTGCCGATTCTTTTCTAAGTTCTTATGCAAAACATGAATTCCAGAATAAACAGTAGTATGGTTTGAGGAGGCTTCTGGGCTATTTAACATTCTTATAACCTGTATATCATGGTGATAATCAAAACGAGAAGCAGGTGAAAAGAGAACAAATGTGAAAAAGCAGAGGTATGCTCCAGTCGTGGTATATCTCTAGATGACAGCGTTTCCAGTTGGTTAATCAAACACATCTTAAAAAACTATGATCCATAATGTGTTTGTTTCCTCTTGTAATTACTCCACGGTTGAAAATTCTCATAAAAAATGCACATAAAATATCATGTATTGCATATCAAAGAGATAACTCTAGCTGTCCCAACAACATTTGTGACATTAACCGAAATGTTTATAACAAGCCTTATCTCAGAAATGCATAGTTTTGTCCATGAGACTTTTTTTAGTATGTATTTAATCTGTTCTAAAAATATTGTCACGATTGACTATTTAACGTATATTGAAATCAACAATGACAATATTTGACTGAGGCAATATCACTTTTTCTTTAACGGCATCTTGTCAGTAAAAAAAAACTATCATGCATTTATTTTAACAAACAACTAACTAGCTTGGGTATTTTTTTTTTACATATGACGTTCCCTCTTCAATAAGAACACAAAACATAAAGACGGTTAAAAGAATAAAAACTGAAGAATTTTGGTGAATTATTTTACTGGAGATGGACCCAAATTCCTTGGCTAGGAATATCCTGATGAACCAGAAATAATAAATAATATCCTGGTGGTGCCAAGTTTCGGGTACCAGGTATATTGGCCACAACTTGATAGGTCAAGTTTCCAAGGGCCGTGGGTTTTTTTGCCTCCAACGACCAAGAGTCTTTGGCTCTGAGAAAAGGAGTGCGTGTTCAGTGGTGGTGCTAGCATTGTCACCATCACCCTGTTCCTTTCTAAGGTTCCTGCCACCGTAAACTGGATGCTTAATTTTTTGCCATATCTAATCTTAGATTGAGAAGTGGGGAAGAGAATATCAGGTCGCAAGCCATCAAACCCACGATCCAAATACGAGGGGAAAAAAGCTTCCAATCTCAACTCTGTTGGAAATAGCACCCTGGTGAATCTGTACCCGGGATTCGGGTTACTGCCTGCAACTAAAATTCTTCCATCTCTTAATAGAATTGCCCCTGAGTGGTACATTCTGGGTATAGCAGAAGAATTTTGTATTTCAAACCTTGATCCGATCAGAGCATTGGGTCGGTAGATCAAGGGACTCAAGACAGGATCTCGGCCTAACGTCCATCCAGCGACTCCAGCAGACGCACCATTTATTATGAGAACATTACCTTCAGGCAATAACAACATGTCACCCATGATCCTAGGCATAGGCATGGTCTCCATTTTCCACTGAGGATTTTGGTCTGTGATCTTTATTCTACCGCAAGTATTCAATGCCGTCCTGAACGTACCATTTCGAGAATCCTCGTAAGCCCCTTTTGATGCGCCGCCACATATCAAAACTTCAGTTGCAGTTATTGCTCCTTTGAGGTTCGTTATTGGTAAGAGAACTGCGGAGCCTGTACTAGGATAGCATCTGGGATCACCCCCAGGTATTTGAGGGTATGTCTTTACCACCACGTTGTTCTTATAATTATGCAATATAGCTCGATTGTTTGAGAAAATGAACAAATTCCCGTCGGGGTTCAGAAAGACAAACGGATACAAGTTGTTCTCCGTGTTACCATCTCTGGTCTGCTGGAGGAATGGCAAAAAGATGGCTTGTGTATCGGCAGCTCCTTTAGGATAGAATTCATAGCTGTGTACCCTTCGACCACCAATGATTATTTGGCGGCCGTCGGGAAGTATGTGGTTAGTCGCATACCATCTTCTTTGAAACAAGCCGTTGCTTACTTCACGCCAATCGCAACCATCTGAACAAGGGGACAAAAGTCTAACAACACGGTCCCCATCATTGAATCCACCGGTTTGAACGAATGTGCCGTCCGAGTTGACGGAGCCGGAGGAGCAAAAGAGTTCAGTGAGAACCATGAGTGGCCGCACTGAATTCGCAGCCACGTCATACTCCACGGAATGTGCAGTGCAGTCAACTTTAGGGGTGGTTCTGCATTGACCATTGGGCAAGGAGATGTTTGAGAGACCAAAATCAGTCCTGTCGAAAATGACAACCTTGTCATTGTGGAGAAGTTGCATGTGCATGGCTGCTATGCCGATGTTCGACTGAAGTAGGTCCCACTTCCCTCCGCTAGTAACCGCTCCATTGCAGTGGTTTAGGTGATAAGATAGGAGAATCAGTAGCAAAAGAAAGCTAAGAATAAATGGTCGGCTTGTCATCTTTTGATTTTGTTTCGCTCTTTGCTGACAGGATGGAATTATTGAAAGCCTGAGAATTTGGTGCTGATCAACGGGAGGTGAGGGGTGATTATATACTTTTCCATGATTATATTCTTTTCAATCTTGCAACTAGGCTATGAAAAAAGCTTCTAATGGCAATCGCGAACACGAATTCGAACTGACACTAGACACAATTCAATGGTGTATCGAATGCAAAAACAAATTGCATCTGTAATTTGTGATAATGAAGCATGAGAGCGAAGCAGAAGAATGAAGAGAGGAAAAACGGTTATAGAAATAACCAGAAAGAAGGGGGGGAAGGCTCAGCTCACGAGCTAACTGCCTTCCCGCGTCTATTTATTGTTCAAATGGAGGGTCAAATTACAAACATGCCCCTATTTCAATTCAACAACAGTAATGTCTTTAAGGGTATAACGGTCCAATCTTATATCTCCTGCTATCTTCTTCTTCAAAGGTTCAAATAACACTTCAGTCGAACACTCCACACAGCTCACCAAAGCTTCTCAATCAATGGACTTGGATGTGCTTCTCACGCCTATGCTGCTAACTTCTTTCACTTCACCTCTAACGTACTGCTTTAGACTACCACCTTCGTTTGCAATCAAGAATTGCATCAAACACATTCAACATCCTTTGGTTGCATCAGCAGTGGAATCACCACCATCTTCAACACCCCCTCGCAAGCCTTGCTTGGCATACAAATTTTTCAAGCCCAACGCTGCAGACAACTGATTAAACCTGCTCGTATCCAAGGCTTTGGTAAACATGTCCGCTAACTGAAACTCTGTTCGAATTGGCATCAACTTCAACACACCTTCCTGCACCTTGTCACGGACAACGTGACAATCAATTTCAATATGTTTTGTCCTTTCATGAAAGACAGGATTTTCAGCAATATACACTGCACTCTTGCAATCACAAAACAACTCAACTGGTGTCTGATCATTCACTCCCAAGTCCTCCAACAGGAACAGCAGCCACTGAACTTCACACGCTACTAGTGCCATTGCTCGATACTCAGCCTCTGCTGAGGACCTTGACACAGTGGTTTGTTTTTTCGCCTTCCACGATACTAAGGCATCACCTAAAAACACAGCATACCCCGTGATAGATCTCCTGGTATCAGCACATCCACCCCAATCAGCATCCACAAAAGCTTTCAGTCTACAATGATCACTCCTGGGAAACAACAGACCCTGACCAATGGTGCCTTTCACATACCTCAACACCCTATGAGCAGACTTGAGATGATTCTCTGTAGGACAATCCAAGAACTGGCTCAACTGCTGTACAGCAAACGAGATATCTGGCCTTGTAATAGTGAGATAAATGAGCTTGCCTATCAAACACCTGTACTGTGTAATGTCCGACAATAGAGCAGAATCATTCTTACTGAGCTTTACATGAGACTGCATAGGGCTTTTGGCAGGTTTGGCATTCAGGAATCCCGTCTGTTCCAACAACTCTACTGTATACTTCCTTTGATTGATATAAAAGCCTTCTTTAGACTGTGCAACCTCAATTCCAAGAAAAAATCTGAGCCTCCCCAAATCCTTTATTTTAAATTCTTGATTAAGTGCATCTTTCACTTCTTGAATGTCCCCCTCATTGGCACATGTGACAATGATGTCATCAACATAAACCAATAAACACATCAATGAGGATGCAGTCTGCTTCAAGAACAAGGTGTAATCAGATTTAGACTGTCTAAAGCCCAGCCTACGCAAAAACTTAGTAAGAGTGAAGTTCCATTCCCTGCTGGCTTGTTTGAGCCCATAAAGGGACTTCTGCAATTTACAAACCAAGCCAGGCTTAGGCAACACAATCCCCGGGGGTGGAGTCATATATATATCCTCATGCAAATCACCATGTAAAAACGCGTTATTGACATTCAATTGATGTATGTGCCAAGCATTCTGAGCTGCCAATGCCAAAACTACTCTCACTGTAGTCATCTTGGCAACGGGAGAAAAAGTATCCTGATAGTCCACCCCGTACTGCTGTGTATAACCCCTTGCCACCAACCTCGCTTTATAGCGCTCCACACCGCCATCAGGCTTCAACTTCACCTTATACACCCATTTGCACCCAATGGGTGTCTTACCCTGTGGCAAGGGCACAATCCTCCAAGTGTTGTTTGCATCCAGAGCTGCCAATTCACTGCTCATAGCCTCCTGCCAGGCAGGAGAACTCACAGCCTCTGCATAATTAGCAGGCTCCCTATGCGCAATCAAACTTAAAGCATATGCTTTATATTGTGGAGCAAATGCATCATACGACAAATAGTGATGTAATGCATGAGGTGAAGTAAGAACTTGATTACAATAATAATCTTTAAGATAAGAGGGAACATGCTTGGTTCTCAAAGGTCTGGATACTGGTAGGGGATCACTTGGCTGATTGGTTTGGATAGGATCTGAGGATATAACAGGCAAATCAACAACTATGTTGCCATGAGGAAGATCAATTGAATTTTGAGACAATGTCCTGGGAGACATGGCACTAGTATCTGACTGTGATGGGTGTTCTGGTAGGGAATTGTCTGAAGATGGCTCCACAGAATAGTCCATGGCAGTTCCAGATATTGAATCATAAGGCTCACATATTTCTTGCATGATGGCAGGTGAAAACGAAGAATGGTTTAAATTTGGTTGGCAAGACAGATTATCACAGGACTTAGAAGTAGAAGATGAAGCATTGGCATAGGGAAATACTGACTCGTGAAAAGATACGTCTCTGGAAATATAGACATCATTTGTCTCAAGGTCTTGCAATATGTACCCTTTAGTCGTGTGGGACAAGCCCAAAAACAAGCTTTTTCTCGATCTGGCTGCAAACTTTTCTTTATGATGTTGAGTGTTGCAGGCAAAGGCTAAGCAGCCAAAGATTCTCAGGTTGGAGTATGTGGGTTCTGATTTATATAGAAGATGGTAAGGAGTAAGATTGTTTAGCACTGGAGTAGGTGTAATATTGATAAGATAAGCAGAATGTTGTACACAGAAACCCCAGTAATCGGATGGCAAACAAGACTCAAACCTTAAGGCCCTGGCTACATTAAGAAGGTGTTGGTGCTTTCTTTCCACCAACCCGTTTTGCTGAGGGGTATTTACGCAGCTTGTTTGATGAACAATTCCATTAGAGGCATAGAACTTATTGTCATTGAACTCTTGCCCGTTGTCAGTTCTTATGACTTTGATGTTCACATTAAATTGAACTGACACAAACTTATGAAAGCTGTACAAAACAGACCTTGTCTCTGATTTAGATTTCAAGAGATAAACCCAACAGAATCTGCTATAGTCATCAACTATGGTCAAGAAATATTTCTGGTTATACATTGTAGGGTACTTGTAAGGTCCCCAGATGTCTACATGTATAAGGGAAAAAGGGGAAAGAGATACAGACAATGAAGTTTGGAATGGAAGACGCTTCTGTTTGGCTAATGGACATACTACGCATTTATGAGAATCATCTGGAGCCTTCACCATTGGATTACACTTCTGGATCTCCTTTATTCTGGGTAACGATGGATGACCCAACCTTGAGTGCCATAGCAATGGGTTGGATATGGACGTGACATTAAGTGTGGCTGGAGTATGAGATTGAAAGTAAGACTCTGGGCTCTTTAGAGTTCCATGGAAATGGTAAAGCCCTTGGTTGGATTCAGCTAAACCAATCATCTTCCTGCTCTTTAATTCCTGGATTAGACAGAATTTAGATTTAAACATAACTTCAATTTCCCCGGATTCAGTGAGTTTGCTGAGAGACAATAGATTGAATGCAAAAGACGGGACAAAGAGGACATTGTGTAGCACTAGGCATGGAGTAACTGTGACATTTCCAATATGAGTGGCAACAGCAAAGGTTTGGTCAGGAAGCTTTATGCTCAGGGAATCAATCGAATGATATGAATCAAACAGATTTAAATGGGAACATATATGATCACTTGCTCCAGAATCTAAAATCCATACGTTTAAATTTGATCCGCATATTTTACCTGAGAATTTATGATTGGCAGGAGCCTTCTGCGCTGTCATTACAGCATATTGAGGAGTGCCTTGAACAACTCCTTCAGCTCCCAATCCACTTCCTCCTTCATCTCTTTCTTGCAGCAATTTCACCAACTGAGCAAACTGCCTTTGCGTAAGTCCTTGACTTAGTTCCTGTGTCTGAGTATCATCAACTTTTCCACCACTAGTCTCCCCACAATTCAACTGCCTCACTGCTTGCTGTGCTCCAACCTCAGTGGTCACACAGTTTACCTGACCTCTTGGCTTAAATCCAGGAGGATAGCCATGTTTTCTATAGCACCTATCCACTGTGTGTCCGAGCATGTTGCAAAAAGTACAAATCGCAGTCTTATTACCTCTTCCATTTCCTTTCCTATAACCTCTTCCAGCTTGTTTTTGATTGCCATATCCATTGTTCTTCGGCACGTACACATTGCTCTTTGAAGATACATCCACATTCATCACAGCACTAGGATTATTAGTGAACTGTCCCCCTCCATCGTTATAACTCAATTTCCTTTCTAGTTTTATAGCCATAGCAAATGCAATCTTCAATTCAGGCAAAGGTGTGGACAACAATATTTGTGATTTAACAGCCTCAAACTCATCATTAAGACCTTTTAAGAACTTAATGACACATTCATCCTCCAGAAATTTATTAAACTGGCTGTTGAGGTTACAAGTACATTTCTTACAAACACAATTAGGAACTGACCTCAAAACAGAGAGTTCCTCCCACACGCTCTTCAACTTGGTGTAATACTCAGTCACCGTGCTGGCTCCCTGCTTCACCGCACAAAACTCTTCCTGCAAATCCGAAATTCTGAATGAATCACTGCTTCCATATCTAAGTTTCAAGTCATTCCAAATATCAGCAGCCACATCAATCCAGATCACACTTTGCGCTATGCTTGGGATTAATGAATTCAACAACCAAGATGACACCATATTATTGGCCTTTACCCAAGCGTTATACCTTCGTCCACCATCAATAGATCTCATTATTGTTCCATCGATGAAACCTACTTTATTCTTTGCTTCCAATGCTCTTTTCATCGCCCTACACCAACTGTGATAATTGTTACCATCTAATGGAGGTTGGACAAGCACCGTTGCAGGATTGTCACTTGGATGGATATAATATGGATCATCCGAAGGATCAATCACAGCAGAGGTAGAATTAGTATTCGATGGAGAAGGAGAGTTGTTCGCAGCCATGAACGAACCAAAATTCATTCACATGAATTGCTCTGATACCATATGAAAAAAGCTTCTAATGGCAATCGCGAACACGAATTCGAACTGACACTAGACACAATTCAATGGTGTATCGAATGCAAAAACAAATTGCATCTGTAATTTGTGATAATGAAGCATGAGAGCGAAGCAGAAGAATGAAGAGAGGAAAAACGGTTATAGAAATAACCAGAAAGAAGGGGGGGAAGGCTCAGCTCACGAGCTAACTGCCTTCCCGCGTCTATTTATTGTTCAAATGGAGGGTCAAATTACAAACATGCCCCTATTTCAATTCAACAACAGTAATGTCTTTAAGGGTATAACGGTCCAATCTTATATCTCCTGCTATCTTCTTCTTCAAAGGTTCAAATAACACTTCAGTCGAACACTCCACACAGCTCACCAAAGCTTCTCAATCAATGGACTTGGATGTGCTTCTCACGCCTATGCTGCTAACTTCTTTCACTTCACCTCTAACGTACTGCTTTAGACTACCACCTTCGTTTGCAATCAAGAATTGCATCAAACACATTCAACATCCTTTGGTTGCATCAGCAGTGGAATCACCACCATCTTCAACAGGCAAGCCCATTGAATGTACCTAAACAAACGCTGAAGCGAATCACTATAGGAGGAGATTCCTGATTAGCTGTTTCTTTCTGTAAGTTACTACCTAACACCAACTATATTACGGTGTCAGTCCAAAAAAAATTCTCCTAATTACAATTGACCGCAATTTAAAAAAAGGTAAATTATTTTAATCACTATTTTTATTTTACTATTAATATTTTTGGAGACAAACTAGAATAGAAACTAACACAAATTTTAAAATGATCAATGAGTAAGGATGATTAGTTGATCTATGACCAATCACCCTCTTACTTGTATATAGATAAAGCTTTCTTGTCATCATTTTATTGGGCCACTAATTGCTCAATAAGTACAATAAAATTACTGAGAAATTAAAATAATATTTTCGGAACACTGGAATTAGTTAAAGTACTTAAAATAATATTTTCAGAACACTGGAATTAGTTAAAGTACTTAAATCAATCTTGTATTAGTTACTTTCATATTTATTTTGACTTTCACGATATTGTTTACTTTATCCATTTATTTTGATAATCATGCACAAATTATACTGTAAAAAAATAAATACACGAAGTAATATGAACATGCAGTAGAAATGTAAAGCACCAACAGAAAAATAGTCTAAATTTGTCTCAAATATAAAAAGCGGAGTATTTGATTGGCTCTGGTGGGACGCTGCTTCAATTTTGACGTGGAACAACTTGTTACCCATATCAATTTTGGACGCTCGATATGTCCTTGTTTTTAGAAAAAAAATATTATCTTTTTGTTGACGTGTACTTTTTTCTTACTTTGGTTCCATAAGGGATTTCGTTGACATGGACATTTTGTGGGACCTTTGGTGCTGTATTATAGTGAAGGAAAAGTCCACTCTACTATTTTCTTGTTTTAATTAAAATTATGATATTTAATATAGAAGAAAAGGCATGTCATTTTTATATCAGTGTCATTATTGGAGTAAACTTTCTTTGTCGGAAGTTTCACCTTCAGAGAATGTTAAATTCTATTGACTTGCACATTCCGTGCGCAAGAAGAAAGAAAAGTTTTAGGCGAATAAAAGATCCGCTTTGTGAATGCTGCGTCGCTGCCTGCAATTGTTTTTTTTGGTTAAAATACTAATATATTAAACAATGAAATCAAAGCATTAAGAAAATGCAATCCATATAAAAATACTACTTGTAGGTCACATGTTGACCTACATGTATTGTTCTTTAAAATAAGACGATTTTAAACTATAGAAGCAACGCCTATGTCTAAAATGTGTGGGTAGAGTTTATACATCACTCTATACACGTGAGTGCATATTCTATGTGTTACCTTTCTAGATACAAATGATTCTCCTTCAAAAGTGTATCTGTTCCAAGCTTGTCATATATGATATACCGTGGCAGCCAGGACAATTTTTGTCGCCTTGGCTCTCAAAGGTTCCCCTTTAAGTCCGCATGAACTCCAGGTCAGAAGTCTGTTTACGGATCTAATTCCCTTTGGTAGAGCTAGCTATGCTGAGAAGGATAGCCAAACCTGTACGGTAGCCGAGCAGGAAAAGAGTAGGTGCTGCAGCGTCTCTTGTTCTTCCGAACAGAGGTGGCATGCTTTGTCCTCCAAGTAAACCAGTCTTTCCTTGATGGGAAGCCTGTTCAGCCAGGCAAGCCACATGATGAAAGAGTGTTTGAGAGTCATTGTCGGGTCCCAAATAACCTTGACTCAATTGACTTTCCTGCATCTGTCTCTGAAGTATTCATATACCAGTCGAGGTTTTAGAATGTCATCCGCGGTCCACGAGGTGAGTATTTTTACTGCCGAGCTATAGGAGCCTGCGTTGACCAGCAAATTGTCTTTGATATCCATAAACTTTTTTAGGAGGGGAGAGAGTCTGAGTTGCGTCCCTAAGTACTAGTCCATAATGTGCAATACAGTTTATATTTGTGGTCCATCCACTGTAACCATAATGTGTCTTTATTATGGTGCATATCCCACGAGTGCCTGACTAACAACGCCAAGTTTCATGTCTTCAGGTGAAGAAAAACCAGACCACTATCCTCTTTAGACATGATGACCTTCTGCAATAGTTTGTTCAGGGATGTAAGGAATGCATCCGAGAGGAATATCTATCTCATAAAGTATTCTTAGAAAATAATTATAATCCCGGTTGGTATGTTGTACCGATCATACATAGGCCTCAATCCTAAATATCTGTGGAAGTCAAATGAGTTGGTGAGAGGTGAAGATGCCTTACGTATCCGTGAGAAAGCTGCTTAATTCAATTTGTAACTAATAAACAGTGGGTTAAATTAAATTTATTCAATTTTAACGCTTAAAATGCTATTTGTTTTCATTTCGAACATTCATGATTATTTAAATTACACATTTTATTTGAAATTCGTAAAACATTGGCAATCAACATTCATTGACCCATATTAAGAGAAACAACCTATAAGGTTGCGTACATTATACTGCGAAACGATTCGGTTCTTCTCCAAATCCTGTATAAATACGGAAGCCGAGTACATCGGGAACGTCCCGTTGTAGAAGGTAACCCACCGGTGGCTGGATAATAACTGTTAAATTTTTCTCAAATTTGAATAAAATATGTATTTTTAATACTTATATCTGTTTGATGCAAATTTTAAGAAAAATAAATAAAAGATGCCAATAACTTTAAATCGTAACGACAAATTTTATTATAATGAATGCATAACTACTAGGCACATTAGTTGTAAAGACCTACAAATCCACACCGGAAAGAAAGAAGATGTTGATATAATATATAAGTACGGAATAAGTGAAATGTTGACAATGATTAATCCTTTCTAAGCTAGCAACGATGAGAAGCCTAGTTTAGCTGAATTTCAGAAGTTCTTGCCTAGAGAGACGTTGATGCACCTGAACATACGCAGGCTTGAAATCGGCTGAGCAAATCTAGGTTGTTAAAGAGTGATTCTGATCCTTATGGGGGTCTAGTGAGAATGCTGGCCCATTTAGAGGGTTAAAATGTAAAGACCCAAAAATCTCACATTGAAAAGAAAGAAGACGTATGTATCATATATAAGTATAGCTCAAGTGCTAAATATGTTAACAAGGATTAATCATTTTCACCAGCGAGGATGAGAAGCCTAATTCATTTGACATTTAGTAGTGTTTGTCCATCATGCCATCCCTGAGCTTGAACAGTAGTCAGGCATAAAGTTGACTAGGTAAATACAGGTAATTACAATTATGGTATCAGAATCGATTAGCCTCGCCGGGGTGAAAGTTGTTAGGGGATTCTGGTTTCTTATTAGGATTGAGTGAGAATACTGGCTCATTAAAAGGATGAAATGTAAAGAACCAAAAACCCCACAAAAAAAAGAATAAAGATGATGGTATGATATATATAAGTATTACTTTAGTGCTAAATGTCAATAAAAATTAATATTTTTTGGGATGGAAGACGAGAATTTAATTCAGTTGACATTAAGTGATTGCTCATCATGACGTCACCATTTTTGGTAAATGTTTGTCAAATAAATTGAATTTTTTATAATAAAAAAATCAATACAAAAGAGAGTTAGGTCAATCTTATGAAAAAGTACGGTGTTTAATATTGTGTAGTTAATATTTCTTTGATGATTAACTTAAAACGGGTTTGGAGAATGTTTTGTGTTGCAAACGGTTAAATGAAAGAAACTATAAATGAAACTGATGAGGTCGAATCCTCACCCTGTGGATCAGAGGTGATCATTGTGGTATGCCGTTAGCGCCTCGTTAAGGTCGTTTCTAGAACCTGAGAGGAAAATACAATGTTAGAGGCTCATGGTTAATGCCCTGGGGAGAACTCTCCGGCGCTCAAGTTAGTTATGAGCATATTTGTGTGTGAGAATACTGGAAACATAGGTTGAAGCAACCTGTTAAAGGCTATCTTTTGAGAGGGTGGATGTTTAGTGTGGATATGCTCAGATTAATTTCTGGCCGAGCTTAAGTCTTTTTTAGGAAGACTTGAATTTCAGTTGGACTTGGATGGAATTCAGTACACTTCCCCCGGCTTCAGTTGAAAAAGCTCTTATTTATAGCTGTTGAAGTTGAAAGCTGCATGGCCGTGAGGAAAATGGTGATGACACCTGGTTGTCCTCGTGGTAGTTCTTGTTTGCATGGTCGCCACGTGACAACAGGTGGCTGCGGTGCTGACAACTCTCCTCGGCATTGTTGACATGTGGAGATAAATAACTGTGCTGCTGGCAGTCCCAGGCTGCATGAAGGCCAAGTGTTGCTATGCGTCGGGCTGGGAGGCTAAGATTGCTGAGTGGCAGGAGCCTGTTTAAGCGTGCCGTGGCCGAGCTGAGGTGCTGCCTGAGTAGTTCAGCTTAGAAACCTAGGCCGGAGTAGCATGTTTAAAGTTAATCAGGGGTGTTCCGCCGAGCTGACCTGGATAAGCTGAGCTGGACAGGCTGGTCTGGCTGCGCTAAGCTTTCTGTATGGACTAAGTTGACCCGTAGGTTGGCCATACTGGAAATGACCTCTGCCCCTGGCCGAGCCGATCTGAGGGTGGTGCCGAGCTCAAGTCCTTGGCGAGATTCTATCTCAGGACTTTTTGAGTGAAGCTAGGTTTGCCGAGGTTGACTGGTCAAGGTCTGCAGGAAGGATACATCTCCTGGACAGGCTTGACTGAGCAAGGCTTGAGTTATCCGAGCTTAACTTCCAGCTGTGGGACCCAATAACGTTGGCTGTTACTGATTAACGGGGAGATCCTTTGTCATATATTCAGCAGCCAAGTTCTGGGTTTATCAGAAAAGTTCCTCTGTCTTTGTTTTCATCTTTCATAATTTGATGAAAGCATTAGTTTGTATAAAAATTATATCATGAGTTTCAATAGACACTTGGCAACGTGGAAGACTCCTTGACATATGTCTATGAGCACAAAATACTCTAGCACCTTGTTTATCCAATGTTAACTAAGATAAGAATTTTGTCATTAACTCATTAGAAATGAATGTTATTATTTAATAACTCCCCGTTGACTAGGTCGCATCTAATAATAAAGATTGGAATAATAGTAGTTCCAAAATAAACAAAATAATAGACCATGCTTCATGTATCTACTATTTTTACCTTATTTTATTTTCAATCTAATAATATGGAGCACTATATTGTTTATATAATCAAATATTGTTCAACAGATCATTAATCAGGTCACACCCCAAACACTTCAACTTAGATAAAGGAACAACAGAGTTAAGGCCACATAAATATAAAGTAAAGTAGGTATTATATATAGTGTGTAATTCATAACCAATAAAGGACAGAAATGGAAGAAAGAATGTTCTGTCGTAATGTGGCTTAATGCAGAAGGCTTATCCTCATATATTTATCCGTTACTGATTAGAGAGAAACTACCATCTCTAACCGAGACATATTTTTGTAGTACTACATATATAACGCTGTCTTGTCAATAGAAAACTGTGATGCATATATTTAGACAAATTAACATCAAACTTGGGAACCTTTACACATAACATGAACGTCGGAAGAAGAATAAACACAAAGAGGGTAAAAAGAATCAAGACTGAACACTCTCTGGTGAAACATTTTACTGGAGCTGGACCCAGAGTCCCCGGCTAGGAATACCCTGATGAACCACAAATAGTACATAGTATGCTGATGGTGCCAAGTTGCGATTGCCAGGCATATTGGCCACAACTCGATACGTCGAGTTTCCAAGGGCAATGATATTTCTGCCTCCAACAACCAAGAGTCTTTGGCCCTGAGAAAAGGAATGTGTGGTTAGTGGTGGGGCGAGTAGTGTCACCATCACCGCATTCATTTTTACGGGTCCTGAGACTGTAAACTGGATATTTAACTTTTGACCACGTTTGATCTGAGATTGAGAAGCAGGGAAGATGATACTAGGGCGCAAGTTATTGAACTCCGGATCCAAATACGAGGGGGAAAAAGCTTCCAATCTCAACTCGGTCGGAAACTCCGTGTTCCTAAAAACATATCCTTCATGTGGGTTACTGCCTCCAACTAAAACTCTTCCGTCACCAAGTAAAACGGCAGCAGAGTGGTACATTCTGGGTATAGTAGAAGCTGTTTGTACTTCAAACCTTGATCCAATCCGTGCGTTGGGCTTGTAGATCACTGGACTTAAAACAGGGTCTCGGCCTAACTCCCATCCAGCGATTCCAGAAGAACCCCCATTTATTATGAGGACATTACCGTCAGGCAGTAACAACATGTCACCCATGACCCTGGGGGTAGGCATGGTCTCCATTATCCACTGAGGATTTGGGTCCGCAATCTTTATTCTAGCGCATGTATTCAATGCCGTCCTGAATGTACCTCTTTGGGCATCAGCGAAGGCGCCAAGTGTTGCGCCCCCACAGACCAAAAATTCAGTGGCAGTTGCTGTTCCCTTGAGGTTTGATATTGGTAAGAGTACACCCGAGCCTGTACTAGGATAGCATCTGGGATCACCCCCAGGTATTTGAGGGTATGTCTTTACCACCGCATTGGTCTTATAATTGAGCGATATAGCCCGGTTGTTTGCGAAAATAAACATATTCCCGTCGGGGATCAGAAAGGCAAACGGGTACAAGTTGTTATCCGCACTTCCACCAAAGGTCTGCTGAAGGAAAGGCAAGAAAACCTCTCGTGCATCGGCAGGTCTCTTGGGATAGAATTCATAGTTGAATTGCCCCTGACCACCTATGATTATTTGGCGGCCATCGGGAAGTAACTGATTGCTCGCATACCATCTTCGTTGAAACAAACCGTTGTTTCTTTCTACCCAATCACAGCGGCCATTTGAGCATGGAGAGAAAACTCTAACAACACGGTCCCCCTCATTGAATCCACCGGTTTGAATCAATGTGCCATCGGCCATGACGGCTCCTGAAGAGCACCAGGTGTCGGTTTGAACCATGAGTGCACGTACCGAATTTTTTGTCGCGTCGTACTCCACGGAATGTGCAGTGCAGTCAACTTTGACTACAAGCTCGTCAAGGTTGGTTCTGCATCGACCATTGGGCAAGGAGATGTTTGAGAGTCCATAATTTGTTCTGTCGAAAATGACGACTTTGTCATTGTGGAGAAGTTGCATGTGCATGGCGTTGATCCCAATGCTCCTCTGTAGAAGCTGCCACGTCCCCCCGGCAGCGGCTACATGGTAGCCATTGTCGTGACTACAAAGGAGAATTACTAGCAAAAGAAAGCTAAGCATCAATGATCGACTCCTCATCTTTTGATTTCGTTTCCCACTTTCAGAATAGGATGTAAAGATCGAGTTGAAACGTTGATGTGTTTTTGTGGTTGATCAAAGCTGGAAGGATAGGGATGCTTATATACTTGCCTATGATGTCATTTTGTTGTAGTATGGAACCTGGGAAACTCCATTTAACGAATGCTAACAAACGCGGAACTGAAATTTTAAATTTGGGAAATTCATCTGAGCTGTTAGTGTTAGGTTCCTACTGAGAATGTTGTTGATGACTTGTTCTACACAAGCAAAACCGAAGGCTACAGCTTACCCGCAGGGTTGACGCTCATGTGTTATATCGAAGGAAAAGGCTAGCATACACATTCCTAGTCTTAATTAATAAAACTGTGATGTGTATATATATAAAAGACACCAAGAACATATACACCTCTTTTTTTAAATGTTACGAAGTCATTATAGTAGTTTGAAAACTTCGTGTATTAGACTTTCCCTTGAAAGAAATGGCGTATTCTATTTAATTATGTTTTTTGTGCACCTGAAGAAAGAAAAGGTTTGGCGATGAACGTTTGCTGTGAGAACGCATTATAATATTGTGATGCTAGCTTGCTGGCAAACACGTAAAATTATTTTAGAAAATTGTCCTAAATTTATATAAAAAACGTATAAAAATTTTGATTAAAAAAATGAAATAAACCTGGATTGGATCAAAGCAGACTGAACTATGGTTTTGAGTTTGCTATGTGAGGCAATACTCTTGTTTACGAGTTTGGTGTCAGATAACATTCGGTCTAACAATTCTGAGGTCAGTGTGATTCTGAAGTTTTTGTTTTCAGACCGAACGCTTTACCGAATATTCGGCAAAGAGGTTTGTCAAACGTTCAGTCTAAAGTGTTCAATTACAACGTTCAAATCATTTGAACTGTGAGTTTGTTATGAGAGAACGAACATTAAGTCTAACGTAGAACAAGAGAATTTTCTATTGTCTTTTTATGAAATGATGCAAATTTTGCAACTTGCAACACACTCTTTCAACCATGAACGATCATAAATTACCTTTGAAAGTTAAATTCTGCATAGAGGTGTTGAATTAACCTCTTTCTTGTTAAAATTAAAGTCTATAAATACAAGAATACTAAGACTTGAACATTTACTTTTGGATATACTTTTTGTGAAAACATACAAATTTCTTTGTCTTCTGTATTCTTATTTTTCTGGTATTAAACACTTTAATATATAAGTTTAATCTTATTCTCGTAGAGCAAACGAAAAAAATAAACCGTTATGTTTTTGAGTCATTTACTACGTAGCCTATCTTGTTTAATGATAATAGAAGCAAAATTATTTTAAGAAGAATAACATTTATTACTTCTTCAATATTTTTTCTTCTTTAAGAACGCTGGTGAATTAATTAATAACAATAATATAATATAGTACTTGATCAAGACTTTGAAATGTTATCAAAACCGATTTGTAACCTTTGAAAAGTACCTTACTGTTTACGTGTGCAATATTTGTTTGTATGCCCGAGCATGGACAGCTTCCCTGACTGCTACAGCCTACCCGCAGGGTTGACACTCATGTGTCATAGCCAAGGAAAAGTCCAGCATAGACATTCCTAATCTTAATTAATAAAACTGTGATGTGTGTGTGTATATATATATATAAGACACCAAGACATATAATTTTTTTAAGTTACAGTGTCACTATCGTAGTATGAAAACTTCCTGTATTAGACTTTCCCTTTAAAAAAATCGCGTACTGGATAGGCTCTCTGTGCACCCGAAGAAAGAAACGGTTAGAGATGAACATTTACTGTGAGAATGCATTATAATATTGTGATGCTAGCTTGCTGGCCAATTACATGTTGTAAAAACAGTAAAAGTAGTTTTTAAAAAATTACTTAAAACTAAAAACATTTAAAAAGTTTGATTTGAGAACTAATTAAGCTAAACTTGATTAAGATGAGAGAAGACCAAAGATGATATTGAGTTTGATGTGTAAGACTGTAGTCTGATTTTTGAGTTTGACGTTATAAGATGAACGTTCAGTGTGATAATTCTAAGTTCGGTCTGATTGTAAAGTTTCTGTTTTCAGACTGAACGCAGCACCAAATGTTCGACAAAGGGAATTTGTCGAAAGTTCGGTCTATAGTTTTCAGTGGTAACGTTTAAATCATTTGAGTTGTGAATTCGGTCAAGTGTAGAACATCAGAATTTTATGTTGTCTTTTCTTGAAATGATGTAACTTTTGCAAATTGGAACATTTCTTATCAACTATGAAAAGTCATAAATTATCTTTGAAATTAAATTATGTAGAGATGCGTTGAATGAACTTCTTTCTTGTTAAAATCAAAGTCTATAAATATAAGAACTTTAAGATTTAAACATATACTTCTAGATATACTTTTTGTAAAAACATGCACAATTAAATTCTCTTCTTTCTTCTTCTTTCTCTGTCATTAAACACTTCAATACATGAGTGTTATCTTGTTCTCCTAGAGCAAACGACAAGAAGAAACCGTTATATCTTGAGAGACATTTGTCACGTAGTCTATCTTATTCACTGGTGGATACAAAATTTCTTTAAATACAATAACATTTATTTGTCTAGACTACTTTTTAATTGTTTTTTGTTTTATTTCTGTTGGACTACCATATTTATGTCTAAATTTCCAACATTACCTACGTGGCTTATCTTCATCACGAATTGCTTGAGCGGAACAGAAAATTTGAATCAATTACTGATTAGGTTCTGGTGCCTGAAAAATTTACTTGCAATCCTTTTATCGCAAGCTGTTAAATTAACTTCAGATGGTCAGGTGGTTATGTGCATTTTCGTGTCCACGGTAGCAAGGACTAATGCATGCTAGAGGAAGTCTCGTCCCAGGACATATCCCGGTGGTTTCAGGTAAGAAGGTTTCAAAAGAAACGTCAGGCCTTCGAACTTTGCCGATGACAAGAAAGTTTAAACTCACTCTAGACTAGCTGCATAGTATGAGAGCACTATTGGCCTGTGGAATGACCTGATAGGTTGATAGGTCAGTCTATCGGTAGTTATTTCGATGCCAATAGGCCCATTGTGTTGTCCTTGTACTATGACACGTCGACCGAAAGTGACAGAAACACTTACTTGTTGAGGTTCAACCTTTTAGATGAAGTCTCAAAAATATGTACTAAATGAAAGCATTGGTGGCAGATGTCAAGTGTCTATGAATGTCATATATATTGGTGTGATTGCTGACGATTCTTTGCTACCTGCCATGTTCCAGATAGAGGAGATCATAGGACTAGGTTCAGTGACATTGACATAGAGGGGACGCGTCAGACGTGTTCAATAAGGGCCTGACACGAGTCCTCCTATAAAAAGAAAAAAAGTTGAAGCCTACTACAGTACCACGTGTCAGGTCCCTATTAGACGCGTCTGACGCGTCCCCTATCAGCGTCACTTAAACTTTACCTGGAGATCATTACGTACCCTTGAAAACCTGCCTTCAGTCTTTTTTCTTTTAAAAAACAATTAAGAGGTCGGTAAACATTTCTCCCCATTATTAAACTGGTCAGCAATCAAACATTCAATTTTATAGTAGTTGGTCATTGGTAAATAAGACAAATTCAATCTCCATTTTAAAATATAAGTCCATTTCGAATTTTTAATATACTATCGTTTATACTAAAAACAATCAAAATAAACTTAATTTTTTTTTTAAAATGGGAGAATATGTAAATTGAAATGGATGATGGACTAAGATATATTGCTGAAATAAGAGATATATTAATAGAACCGAAGGTTAACGTTTAATGCAATGTAACAAGTTCATGAGCTGGCCTAGTGGTATCCAGCGGATCCTTCAACGAGTTAGTATTGAATTTAAGTTTCTTCCTTGTAATTCTATATGAGTTAGCTTAGTTTTTCTCAACGATTCCCTTTAGTGTAACTACAGAATAGTAGGTACAAAAATTTAAATATTTTGGATAACTTCCGCGGACATGAATTTCATCAAACAGCAGGTGTACTTATGTAAATGTTTTGGAATACCAGCACAAGGTTTTCCTTAACAACACGGTGGTCTACTTTCATTTTCCGCTTATTTCTATCTAACGCTGAGCCAAAAAAAAATAAAATAAATAAAAGAATTGCTATACTTTAAACTCCCATGACAAACGTGGTATGCGGCCCAAATGAGTCTTTTCAAATATTTTGAAATATGTGAAAATGTGCAATTCAAAATTTATGGATGTAAGTATAATAAGATAAACTTGATTAGATATAAAAGCGGACATATGACGAGTCACAACCGCTTATAAACTAAAAATTTTGGTTAATCGATTCCTTTCGTGTCTGTTATTCAAATTCGATTTCCCAAGGAAGAAAAGTTGATATTCGTTGTATGCTAATTTTTAATTCCTCAAAACTGGTAGCTATCGGACCATACCGCCGTATATGCTTAATTTAAAAAAGAGGATCAAATATAAGTTTGGTGCATTAAAGAAAAAGTTTTGGTATTGACTGGTTACCTCAACCTCAAATAGGCTGGAAACGCTTAAGAGGCCTCTGATTTTGCAAAGGGCCAGCGTACCTAACGTAAGAACTTGCGAAGCAGCTGCCCTAATTTTTCAAATTCTTCTTTTCTCATTGAAATTTTAATCGGCAAAAATCTACGTGTGTGAATGGCGGTTTCTTAATTAAAAAAAATACCAAGGCATCATTGAAAATTTGGTAGAGAAATGATGTGGATACGGTGATTTAGGATGAAACATACATAGAAATACATGTTGGAGAGATAAATAATTCACATTCTGTATAATAATGGCCGACCTGAACTGAATAGCACCTCAGAACAGTGGTTCCGTGCTCTCAATCTTTCAGCCAAGCATAGCTCAGCACGCAGCAGAGCTCAACACAGAGAAGAGCTCAGCACAGAGAAGAGTTCAACACAAAGAATAGCTCAGCATAGGGAAGAGCTCAGCATGCAAACCGAGGCGAGTCTAGGACTCTGTCCTTAAGACGAATTGCTCCGTTATACTGTGCCAGACTGGAAATCACAAACGTCTCCCATGATACAACGGCTAACAGTTCGAACGAGTGGCACCACTACGTAAGAACTGCACGAACCTAACAAATGTTCTGACTTCTCGGATTGATGAAATGCAGCAGCAGTATATGCAGAATACAACAGTAGTTTATGCAGAATGCTCGTACGTAGCAGGAGACGGGAAGAAAATTTTCAGTGTCCAGAGACAGAGCATTGCCTCTGTTTATATAGGCAAATAGGCGGGCGGAGGTTAAAGGCCACGATGCCCACATCCCACGACGCCCAACGCTCCGAATCAGATCGCCATCTGATAACCCACGATCACCATGATCACCCAGTAACCTACGAAGCCATTGAATCAGTCGTAGGATTAATCTGAGCCGTAAGATTAGTCAAATTTAATCATGTCCGTAAAATATTTTTTGAAAAAATTAAAAAGAAAATTTGTCCAAAAAGATAATAACCAACCCGAGCTCAAGCACGAGCCGAGCTGAGCCAGCCAGACGGGCAGCGCGCGTGTTTGGTAGCCATCTGCGTCTTTCCTCCGATCAAAAATTCTCTTGCCCTTAGGGCACATCTAAAGTGCCTCTCCTAATACTGTATTTGGTGGCATTTTTCCTTCAATTGGCCAATGTGGTATTCTTGCAAAAAGGTGATATGTCTTCTTCTCATGAAGCCACATCACCAATTTTTCAATTTGCAACCAATTTTTGCTCCTGCTTTGAGCATTAATTAATCATTCATCCGGTATTGAAATTGAGTGATTTAAAAGCCTAAAATCATCTACTCATTACGTAGATAATTTAGGAGTAATTAGATTCTCTTTTTAATTAATATACATTAATCATAATTAAGCTCAAAATATGTTGCTCACCAACCTTGGACAAACTCATTTCCAAATTTCTTCCAACAATACATATGTAACATATATAGATATGTCTAATACGTGTCTTTGGACATGGTAATATATATATATATATATATATATATATATATATATATATATATATATATATATATATATATATATATATATATAATGGGGAGGAGAATCGAACTCGAGACCCAGAAATGAGATAAATGCTACTCTGACTCACGGACTAGGTTTCATGTCTTTTGAGCCTTTGTCATTTGCAGCTTGATCATTTTCCTTTCGACAGATTACTCCTTTTTAAAATATTTGCGGTTCTTGATGAAAACTTGATGTATTTTTTCTTACGGCAAATGTTCAACGATCCGCAAATTTCAGTAAAATGCACAGACAATGTCATGAATTAAAACTAGCATACGCAATTGAGTCAAAAAAGAAAAATCTTGCGGGACCAAGAAATAAAATTTATGACACCAAACAAGATGATGATGGGCTGCACTCACCTCAAGCGGTTTCGTGCTTGGTAATTATGTCCAACAGTTGGAGCACAAGCAAGTAATGGATTGAATCTAGTTATAATACTTTGTTCAAGCCAATGCAACCAATAAACCGGCCTACCCTTTTTAAACATATGTATATATATTTTCGGCCATAAGCCCGTATAAAATACATATATGGCAACTATATATATACACACATATATATCCGGCCAAGGAAGCATGAAATATAAGTATATTTCAAATGTTTAATGTTAATCTTTTTTGTACCATCAAAGATGAAAAGCCCAATTCATTTAACATTTTCGTTTAACATTTATTAGTGCTTAGGCATCATGATGTCTCCCCGGCTTAACAAGCGATAGGCATAAATTGTCTGGGCAAATCTGAATCGTTACATTAGTATTTTTATCTTGTTTTACTAATAAGATATGAATGAAATGCCGATGACTTCTAGTTGTAAGTTGTAAGTACAATTACCTTCATGGACATTTTATTTTCCATTAGTTACATTCTGTAAATCTTATTAGTTAATTAACTGAAAACCGTAGAGTACGTGTAATTATTCCTTCACCACTACAAAATTTTGCTTGACGTAGTTATAGTAACAATAAATGGATAGAAGAAACACCCGGTTGATCAAGAAGGAGACCTTGACAATCTATAAGACATGAGGTGTTCTTTCTTTTCTGGTAAGTACTAGTCAATAGATCAAAATTCAAACATTTCATAACAAATGCACATGTACAACATCATGTAGTAATCACATGTAAGAGGACTTAAGACTGCAGGTTTTTTGGTGAAATATGTTACAGGAGATGAACCCAAATGCCTTGGCTTGGAATATCCTGATGAACCACGAAGATTAGATAGTATCCTGACGGTGCCAAGTTTCCAGTAGCAGGTACATTGGCCCCAACTTGATAGGTACATTTTCCAATGGTGATGACATTTATATCTCCAAGAACCAACAGTCTTTGATTCTGAGAAAAAGAATGTGTGGATAGTGGTGGAGCCAGCATTGTCACTGTTACCCTATCCCTTTTTAACCGTCCAGAGACCGTAAACTGGATATTTAATCTTTCTGCATGTAAAATCTGAGATTGAGAAGTGGGCAAGAGAATTTTGGGGCGCAAATTATTGAATCCAGGATCCAAATAGGAGGGGGAATATGCTTCCAATCTCAACTCGGTTGGAAACAGTCCGGTGAAACTGTATCCTTCATGAGGGTTACTGCCTCCAACTAAAATCCTTCCGTCCCTAAGTAAAATGGCTGTTGAATGGTACATTCTTGGTATTGTAGAAGCGGTTTGTGTTTGAAACCTGGATCCTATCGGTGCATTGGGCTGGTAGATCACCGGACTTAAAACAGGGTCTCGACCTACATCCCATCCAGCTATTCCTGAAGACGCTCCATTTATTATGAGAACATTACCATTGGGCAGTAACAACATGTCTCCCATGACCCTAGGTGTAGGCATGGTTTCCATTAACCACTGAGGATTTTGGTCTGTGGTCCTTATTCTAGCGCAAGTATTCAATGCCGTCCTGAATGTACCACTTTGAGCGTCTAAGTAGGCGCTTTTTGTTGTCCCACCACATACCAAAACTTCAGTTGATATTGTTGCTTCGTTGAGGTTCTTTATTGGCAGAAGAACTGCGGACCCTGTACTAGGATAGCATCTAGGATCACCCCCTGGTATTTCAGGATATGTCTTTACCACTACGTTGTTCTTATAATCGAGTAATATTGCTCGATTGTTTGCAAAAATGAACATATTACCATCGGGGTTCAGAAAAACAAACGGGTACAAGTTGTTGTCAGCTGCACCATCGTAGGTCTGCCGAAGGAATGGCAAAGAAACCGCTTGTGTATCGGCAGATCCTTTGGGATAGAACTCATAGTTGAATTGCCCCTGGCCACCAATGATTATTTGGCGACCGTCAGGAAGTAAGTGATTGCTGGCATACCATCTCCGTTGAAACAAGCCATTGTTTACTTCAAGCCAATCGCAATTGCCATCTGAGCATGGGGAGAAAAATCTTACAACACGGTCTCCCTCATTGAATCCACCGGTTTGAATGAAGGTGCCGTTGGGCATGACGACTCCTGAAGAGCACCAGGTGTCAGTTTGAACCATGAGGGGCCGTACTGAATTAGCAGACACGCCATACTCCACGGAATGTGCAGTGCAATCAACTTTGACTACGAGCTCGTTAGGGTTGGTTCTGCATTGACCATTGGGCAGGGAGATGTTAGAAAGACCAAAATTAGTCCGGTCGAAAATGACTACTTTGTCACTGTGGAGAAGTTGCATGTGCATGGCTGCTATGCCAATGTTCGACTGAAGCAGGTCCCACTTCCCTCCTCTTGGATATGGAGCAGGAACTGACCGCTTCCATCTGCCCTTACGCGCTGCATTGCAGCGGTTCTGGTGAAGAGATAGGAGAATTATTAGCAAAAGAAAGCTAAGTGTGAATGCTGGACTTGTCATCTTCTGGTTTTGGTTCGCTCTCTAAGGCAAAATGATAGAAAAGCTGAAAGTTTTTTGATGTTGATCAACGGGAGGATAGGGGTGCTTTTATACTTATTCGTGGTATCATTCTTTTCAAGTGTTTTACCTTTTTTTTTTGGGATAAAGTTAAATATAACTTGGGGAAGTCAATTTCACGAACTCACACAAACGTGGAAGCTAATTTGTAGAGGAGGAGATTCGTGATTAGCTGTTGGTGTTAGGTTCCAACCAAGCATTTCTTGAGGATTATATTAGTTTATAAAGCTGGTTCACTTTGTCATGGAGGATGCACTTTATCAATCGTATCTTTGGGTATATAAATTGGTAATTCTACGACTAGGAATAGAGAGAAATAAACGATAGTGCTTCAATTAAATATTTTTTTTCCAATAGGACGACAGTTTTTGGGTGTATTAATAATATATCCCACTAATGGAAGAGAAATGTCGAATTACAAGTGAAAAGGATTATGAGGCTTACCTTTATTATGCATACAAAAATACCTAAAGCTACACTACAAGTCTAAATGAAATATATGCAATCTATATTTACTATGAATAACCATCAGAATCTAAAGAGACATTGGCCTTAGGAATCTCGTCTTAAAATTCCTCATATACCCACAGGTAAATTCTCCTCAAAAAGATGGGAGTTCTAAACTTTGTGTACTGCGAAGTTCACTAACAAATCTATAATTGAGTCGAAGACTCAAATTCTATATTTTTAAGATGGAGATATGATCAACTTTTATAGTTTATTTTGATAAAGGTGTACAACATATATTAGAATTAAATTTACATCAAAATACTACGTAAAAGCAGTATACATGTACCGCACCAACTGATACATAACACAGAAATAGTTAAACTTATCTTATAATTGAAAGACTCTACTTCTTTGGCTGGTTTTTCTTCCCTTGGGGAGTTTTCATTGGCTGGTTTTTAAACTTCTTATGAAGTTTTTGTTTATTATCATGTATCTTTCCGTTTATATGCATAAAAATATTTGAAAAAAAAGAAAACATACATAATAATAAGAAAAATAAATTAGGACGTTTTCGGTGCGCTATGCTCTCGCGTTTGTGTAGGGCCAGAGATGGGTTAAATCGCTTCGTGATGTGATGCATGCAGTCTTACCTTGATGTATGGAGTATTATCTTATACTTTATGCAAGAGGTTGTTTATGCGGTTCAAAGAGAAAATGAGAAGAAAGAAGAAAGGGAAGAAGACGAATAACATGTAGTTTTGTGCAATTGTTTGTCCATGGAACCAAGGAATGTATCCGAGGAACGAAGATTCTTAGAACATAAGGATCAAATATGGTTGGCATATTGAAAAAAATTGGGCTAAAAGGTCAAATGTCTGTAAATGTCAAACATATTGGTGAGTGTTGAGGATGTCTTACAAGCTGGCATGTACCCGAGGGAGGACTACATTACCTCCCAGTGAGAAAGCTGCTTAATTCAATGTATAACAAACATACCTCCGTCCAATTTTAACACTTAAAATGCTTAAAAGAGAGGATAACAATAAAGCTAAGTACGAATGCTGGACTTGTCATCTTTTGATCTTGTTTGGCTCGTTGAGTACTGCTGAGTAATGTGCTTATCCACCCGCCCTGACAACGTTGTTTCTCTAGTGCTCTCATCCTTTTTAAATTTTTAACTTAAACCTAAAGGTGGTAAAAGCATCTCCAAATTTGATCGGTAATCATGAGAATGAGCACATTTTTTTCGTGAACAATGAAAAATACATAGAATCAAGCGTACATTTATGCCCGTCAAGCATCATAAGATGCTCGTATATCTTGTTTTGAATGAAGTGTACATGATATTTATATTTTTCTTAAACTTATGAGAATTGCACAAGTCTAGGTATAATTAGTACAATAGTCAAATGTGTCTTTACTTATTCATAGAAGACTTTTTTATACACTAAGAATTATTTTAGCTAATCCATGAACTTATTCATGTAACAAGAAAAACATAAAATATTCCCCTCATGTAATCGTTTGAAGAATGGAAGAATATATAAATAAAAAAGTACTTTTCAGTATCAAAATTGTTCTTGTCTATTGTCAAACTGCAGGTTAGGTATATATATTTAAATGTTTTGGAATGTCAAACTGCAGGTTAAGAGACAAGAATCCCCACTGATTTTATAACGAGCTGGCTGCTGGATTGCATCTGAACCTCCAGTGGATTTTCCTTGTTTTTAAAAATTAAACTAGCACAATATTTCCCATTAAAAAAATAACCCTGCAGCGGCATGTTTCAGATTCTGTTTATATTAGACAATAATGGACAGACGGCAGGAGCAGGGCTAAAGGTATTTGAGATGAGATCTCCTCACCGCGCGGCCCAGGACGTGACACGTGGCAGCAATAGAGGGTGTTGAGGCTGGATGAGGGTTACGTTCACCCAGCCTCACCACCCCCTTTTTGCCACATGTCGCGCGGTCACGCACGCGGTGAAGGAGGAGCAGTGAGGGGATCCTATCCCAAGGTATTTGATATCTCATCATTGTTACGGTCAAAATCATTATATTTTGCATTGTTTAAATCCTTAACTAGAGAAATTTATGCGCCTCTGCAGCTTCTCAATGGCAGTCCATGAAATTCGTTTCAATGATAGGCTGAAAATTACTTTTTTCACCTTTGTTGGCTGAAGATACACATATCCAAGGGAACAATAACGAACAATAAGAACAACTGAAAGAGAACAATAAAGTTTTAAACAATAAAGGGGGATGGAATTGCGATTTTTGTCGCCATATAAGGGGAAGGGGATGCTTCTGAAACTGTGTTTCGTGTAAAAATGAAGAAAGAGGAAGGTATGGGATAACGAAAATAGGATAAAGGAAATGACGGTAGTAAGGGGGAGGGGGACGGCGGAAGACTGGGTTTTTTTTAAGAGTAGTGGGTGAGAGAAAAAAAGTTTTTTTTTTTTTAAAAAAAGCAAACAGCTTGTGCGACGTGGCGAGCTTCTATTCGTGGCCTCATTTTTGGCCTATGAGCCTGCCCTGATCCTATCCCCATCAAAATGTTGTTTGTGACGTGTTACATTATTATTTTTTTATGTTAGATGCTACAAATCGTCTTTCTTTCTATTCTAAAAATGATAAGTATTAATAGTCAAAATTTACATACTCTCACTTTTCAAAGAGTTGGCATATACTAACGGGCGTACTTAATAAAATATGAATATATATGTGTGTGTATGTGTATACATACATATGCAGGTGTGTGTCTGTACTAATACATATGAAACGTAAGTTCCTCTGTGTAAATTTCCTATGTATGTGTACATTAATATAATTTCCTATCAAAAGGAAAAGCAATGATGGTATGAATATAGTTGAATAAAGTACGTTTCTCCATATAAATTCTGTTATTTACCATTTTCAGCTGATTTTTTTTTCCCTTGTGCACAAAGGAAGAATAGTAAACAAAAATTAACAATAAAAAGGTAACGTAAAGAATAAAGGCCGGGAGCCGACGCCATTTTCACCACCGCTAGCACGGCTCGCCGCCACCATTTCTTACTTGTACATAGATTTCTCCGACTGCCTTTTTCAATCGTTACGAGATTGAAATTGTATGAAATTTGTGCTTAAAAAAGGTATTCGAGGTCTAATTTGAACTTATTGCTTAAAATGGCTGAGGAAATGGCGGCATCTGCCTCCTTTTCAAAGAAGAAGACATCCCTTTCGCCTTCTGTTCTTCGTTGGATACCCACCTCCACTAACCACATCATTGTAGCAGAGAAACGTCTTCTTTCTATTGTCAAGTAATCAACTTTCTTCATCATGTGCCTCTTTTCCCCACTTGTTGAATGATGTTAGGCTTTACCATTTATCAAAATTAGCATTTTTATGAGCAGACACTTTACGATTTTGGTTTTGAATTGGTTGCAATTTCTTATGTCTATTTGTTAAATGCTTGGTGGCAGGACGGACAATGAAACTTTTTTATCGCAGCTATTAAGATATGTGTGTTCTTACAAAAGAAGTTTAATTCTTTTACTTGTTGGGCTAAGGTAAAGTTTCTGTCTTCATGTATGGATGATAAATTTCCTCCTTGATGACACAAATGAGGAACAATGTGTATGCTTATCAGCTGTATTTTCTGTTGGAAAAGGGTGGAAAATTTGTGTTTCAGGGGGTATCATTATGATTTTATTTATTGTACTTTATAGTTCTATGATTGCTGATCGTACATCTTGATGATTGAAATGTGGTGGATGCCAGGTCTCCTTAATACTCGAGAACAAGTTAATATCGGAAGTGGTCCACCAGGGTCCAAAGTAAGGTGGTTCCATTCTGCAAGTAATGAGCCTAGATTTATCAATACAGTTACTTTTGACAAAAAGAGGGTTCTCCAACTCTTGTTATGGTACATGGTTATGCTGCTTCACAAGGTTTCTTCTTTCGGAATTTTGACGCCCTTTCGAATCATTTTAGAGTGATTGCTGTTGATCAGCTTGGGTATGTTGCGGTGTTATCTTTCTTCTTCAGATGCTTATATTTGAATGCATGAACTACAAAGCATTGTTGTATATGTATTACACGAATTATACTTGCATTAAATGGCTAAGTTGATGATGACGTTTGGTCATATAGAAGCAGAAGTCAGCGGTGTTGATGTAGGCCTGTCTAGTTCCTTCTTTTGTAACATGCTCTATTTATCGTTTCTCCAATGTGGAACTATGATTTGAAGACTCGTATTTACTCTGTCTGATCATGCATTATAGGGTGGCATGATCTTTCTTGCCATAAGCGAGAGTCTCTACGGCAATGGGGTAATGTTATTGTTGTTTGTCCTGGTCTATGTAACACAATTATTGCAGTGAGATGAGCTTCATTTGAAATTTATGCATTCATTTGTCTTTTATTATTTCAAAGTATTGCTTTTCGAATTGTAACTTTTTGTTTTTCTTGCAATCAGTAACTATAATTAGTACTCCCTTTGTCCCAGAAAAAGCCGTCCAAATTTCTATTTTTGTCCGCCTTTGTCCACATTCCATAAATGATAATAGAAAAATAATTGATTTAAAAATTCATCCTCATTAATTTTGTTTAATTTTTAAGATCAAAAGTTAGTTTTTTATGACGTTCGAGAAATGCAATTTGGGGCAAAGGGAGAAGTAGAAACTTCCTACTGCATTTTCTTTTAATGAGTCACATTTTGATGCAGTTGGGGTGGATCAAGCAGGCCTGACTTCACATGCAAAAGCACTGAAGTTCAATTTTATACAGGGGATTCCCAACTTCTGTAGGTTTTTTAACGAAGGTATTAGAGTTTTCTGCACGTAGTTTTTCCTGGTCATTAAGAGGTTGGCCTGATGACAGAAGCAATCCTTTTTATGTTTTCAATAAGTGATCTTGTTTAACATAAGTGGCATTTTGATGGTGATGATCACTAATTTACAACTGCATCTGCAATGTATTAATGATCCAGAAACTGAGGCTTGGTTTGTTGACTCCTCTGAGGAATGGAGGAAAGCCAAAAACCTTAGCAACTTTTTTCTACTTGGTCATTCGTTTGGAGGATATGTTGCATCAAAATATGCTCTCAAGGTAAATGTTTCAGCAATTGCAAATAAATTTTCTGTGCCACTAATGTGTCGGTTATTGTTCTTCATTCTTAAATAAAATTTAATTTCTATTGCAGCATCTTGAGCATGTTCAACAATTGATTTTAGTTGGACCTGCTGGATTTACTCCAGAAAATGATGATAAGAGTGAGAGGTCAACTCGCTTTAGGGCTTCGTGGAAAGGGGCCATTCTGAATCATCTCTGGGAGTCTAACTTCACTCCACAAAAAGTCATAAGGTAGCCACATATTTTTTCTGTTTTCATTTCTTGTGCATGTATGTGCTTCATGCTGGTCGCTTTCCTTGATTTGTCTGTGTTGTTCCTTTATTTTACTTGGCCTTGATTTTTTTATATGTTTGTGCACAAGCACGTTCGGACTATCTTTTATTTGTAAAGTGCAAGTGTATGTATGTGTTGCGTTGCATCCGTTTCCTTGCTCTATGTCTCAGTCTTCAACTTATCCAATCAATACCCGAAGTTGCATCTATGCTCTACATTTTAGTTTCCTAAGCATCCATCCTTTGTCTAGAATTGCCTTCTTTATCAGGTCTTATGTTCTTGAGTCATACATATCAATGCATGAGGAAACTTGCTGAATATGTTGCTCAAGTATTTGTGATCTTACTATTAATTTTTGTATCAGAATAATTGATTTAGATTCCTCAAGTAACTGATCCCTCCAGTGGGAAATATTCTTATTATCTGTTGGCTTGGCTGTCATTCTACAAATCTGATTTCTGGCCTGCCTTAACGTGCCGAGGTTTAGGCCCATGGGGCCCAGATGCAGTTCGCAAATATACCAGTGTTCGGTTTGGTTCTTATTCACATGGAACTGTTCTAAATGAGGATGAATCAAAACTACTTACTGGTACTTGATAGAAGTCTGAGTATTTTGGTGACTAATATATACTCAATTGGTCTTCAATAACAAGTAGTCTTTTTCTTTTCAAAGATTATGTACCACACTAGTGGCTAAATCCAGTGGAGAATTGTGTTTAAAGTATATTTTCTCCTTTGGTGCCTAAGCACGGATGCCTCTTTAAAACGATAAGGAACTTCGCTCTTCTGTTTTCTCTTCTTGGGCACAAACTTTGGTAAAATTAGTTTGCGTGACCAATTTATACGTCTTTGTGGTAAACTCGACATAGCTTGGCGCAATTTTCATTATGGGTCATCGGAAAACCTCTATGTGGTTTCTAACACACGGGTATGGTTGCGTACATCCGACCTTCATACCTCGCCATAGGCGAGAGCCTCTAAGGCAATAGGGTAATGTTGTTGTTGTGGTGGTGTTGGTGGTAAGCTCGACCTGTTATAACTGAGTTACTTTTTGTCCTCCTTAGAAATAAGATGCTGTCATATTCATCTATTTGAAGCAGATGCATGGTTTCTTGCTTCTTGACCCCTGCTTTCTAAAAATTTATATTAAACTAAAAGAAAATGAAACGTGCCGAGAAATTCTGTGTCTCTTAAAGTGTGTTGCGAGCCTTCAAAACTTCAACTTTTATATTTATTTAGAGTTGTACGTTGATTTATTTTTGGGTGGCAGTGCATCCGAGTGGAAGGTGCCGACGTCCTTCGTCTATGGTTTCCAGGATTGGATGAATTATCAAGGGGCATAAGAAGCTCGAAAGCAATGAAAAGTCCCTTGTGAAATTATAACGGTTCCGCAGGTAGAGCTTTCATTTTCCCTCTTCTGAATGTAGAAAATAGTTAGAACCGAATTATCCCTCGTTATCATGTCTCAGCTTCATGCCTACTTTGTGATTCAAACCATCTAACAAGTCCATTTGTTACTCAGGGTGGGCATTTCGTCTTTTATAGACAATTTAACAGGTTTCCATTCAGGTTAGGATCCCCTCACCCCAAACCCTTCACCCCACCCATCACCGCGCGACACGTGGCAGCAGGGGTGGGTGGTGAGGCTAGATGAGGGTCACCCGCATATAGCCTCACCACTCCTCTGCTGCCACGTGTCACGCGGTGACCCATGGGGTGAAGGGGATGAGGGGCAAGAGATCTCATCCTCATTCCATTCAGCTGTTCTATATGCTTGCCGGAGGTTTCTGTCGGATCATCCCGAAAAACAATCTCTTCCTGAAGGCTTTGACTGCTGTCTGAAGGAAACCACTCCAGCAATTAGTTCTTCTACCATTATTTGTACAATATGTCCCCTCTTAATTTTGTATATATATTCCCTTGTATATGCAATAAACATTCTTTGTCTGTTAATGTTCTCTGCCAGTCTGTCACATTAATCTATGAAATAATTTTTCCCAGTCCAGTAATTTTGGATTAATTTACTTTTTTATTTATATTGTTACAATAATATAATATGTATTTTAGACCATCGGATTTCTAAAAGTGAAAGCGATGGTATCATGATTCAATGACCTGACGAACATATTTAACCCCGTAATGCATGTACTTGGATTGAGGCATTGAGAGAAAGATGAGAAGAGAGAGGGGGGGGGGGGGGGGGGAGAGAGAGCTTTCTTTTTCCTGAAGCTGAATTTCCAACATCACAGCCATATTTCTGGAAAACATTGATAAATTCACCCGGTATTGAGTCAAACGTGTGAACTTAGTATAGCTAAATGACAGATATTCACTTTTGTTGGTTGAAATTTTGAGCTTTCCGCATATATTTCTTCAATTTTACACTGTGACTCGGACTTCTTAGTCGTCCTTTCTTTTTCTTCCTTTTGGGTAGGCATCACCCTTAGAAATTATCAACTTCGAAACAGATTTTCCATTTTCAAGATGTGTCCAAAAGGGTTTGGGGAAACACACCTGTGTATTTCATCTCTCTTGGAATGCTTTTTCAGAGAGAATAATGCAAAGTTGAGCAGAAAAAGGTTTATAGTCTATCGAGCGGTAACAAGGCGGGAAGAAGTTTTTGGTTCATCTCCCATCTCCCTTCTCCCATATGATCCCATCTTATCACAAACTTTTTGGTCCATCTGCTTTATGTGAGATGAAAGTTTTAATAATATCCATAGCCCTCCACCCCTTGTCTTGAGCCCCAGCTTCCCCTATTGAGAGGGTAGGGTGTGGATAACAAATCTTGGCTTATCTCAGTCAATGCGAAGATAATACATACGCTACAATCTATATATACACACACACACACACTCATATGTATGTCTGCTCCTGTTTCATATGAGTGCCTTGAGGCTTGAAGTGATATAAAGGTTAGCTTTGAAAGTATAATACCACGAAATGCTTTTGGTTTTTATTTTCTATTAACTCGGATGCAAAAGATCATATCTTGACTCTTAGGGCCTTCATTGTTTTAGCTTCAAGGAGTTTTATGAATGATGCAAATCAGGTTGTTCAGCAGACTCCTAGGTGATAGACGTAGGACTTGATGTCCACAAGGTGTTGCGATCAAACCCCGTATAAGAAAATGACGGCATAACTCAAACATCTCGATGCGGCTGTCAAGATTCAAACCGACAACCTTGAATATAATTTATCACTCGAATATCAATTGAACTACGTACTAGAACATAACATCCATTAACTGTTCTCTGTCATACGGAATCTCGCAGGGTCGTTGAAAATTTTCCCCCATCCTTCATGCCCGGGTGCCCATGCCGCTAGGTCTATTAAAGCAAGCTGTAACAAGATTCTTTTCTCATCGTCATTCCTACATGGTCCAATGCAACCAATATGCATGCTTTTGGGTTGCTAAAACCGGTAGTAGCAAACGCTTGAGTGAGTGCAAATTTTGTCAACAGATACAAGAAGTTTAATAGTAATAATACTTTATCTCAAAGAAAAGTAGTAGTCCTTGTAAGGATGGAGTTTTTACATTACCGTTATATCTTTTTTAAAAAAATTTCGGTGTCACTTGAGTACCAATGAAGAATGTATGTTTAGTAAAAAAAAAACACGTCATACATAAAAAATCTACACAATATCCGATAAAACTTATATGATGTTCAAGTTACATGATGGTCTATGATTTTAATCTAACTGTTAAAGGAAAGCCACCGGAGGACATTGTAAATGATACCAAGTGAACTTAAATTTTTTTTCTGTGTTTCTTGGTTATTTTATTCCCCCTGATATTGATTGGACTTTGATTTGGGATCTCGTGCCCTAACCACAAGGATGGCCAAGGAATTCATAGGCCAGTCTAACTTAATAAAGTACAGGGCTATTGTAAAGAGGGGGAAAAACTTACCTTCAAAACAAGAAAAATTATGGTATGATATATAAGTATGGTGTAGCTGATAAATGTCAATCATAGTTAATTTTTTTTCAGACCATTGAAGATAAAACCTTCATTAAGTTGACATTCAATAGTAATTCTCTATAATAACGGCAATGAGCTCAAACAGACGTCATACATAAAATCAACATGATGAATTTGATGCGTTAGATCTAATGTGTCTACTTAGTTGAGGTAGGTCTCCTTGGTCAATAATCGTCAGGATTAATGAAGGGAATTTTGTGATCGGACAAAACTATACGCATCATCCATTTGCCATCTGGCATCTCATCCGCAAAGGTTAACCCAGCCTCACCACCCCCTGCTGCCACGTGGCAGGGGGTTGCGAAGGGGGTGAGGCCAGCGGCGGTCAGGGGATCCTTTCCCGGATGGACGCGTTGTTCTCGGACCCAAAAGGACGTGTTTTCTCTAATGTCTAGTGTCACTTCTCTCCGTTCAAATCCAACCCATGATTCAATTTTCCTTTCCTTTTAGGCCGTGACATTTTCTTGAATCTAACATGACAAGATTTTGTAACACGTGACCCCAACAAGAATCAAGATTGTCAGCATCAGGTAAAAATCTAATCTGGAGCCAAAGGTCGCTGAGTTTCATGCTTTATATTTCTTTCTTGACCAGAATATAATTAGACAAATAAAGAAACCTAAACAAAACTGGAGCCCCGAATCAACATGATTCACAACAAAAACAAAAGGAAATCAAAACTTCTCAGGATAATGCAAAATCAACCCCGTCCCACTAAATGTTACCTACGGGGAAAAAAAAGAGGAATTTTCAGATTGGTCGATTTGAAGATAATCTTACTTTCATCAAACGTAAATTTGGATCTGTTTCTTTTTTTCAACAGCACGGGAAGAAATGAGATTATTTTCAAACCTGAGTAACCAACATAAAACACTAAGAAACTTTCCTTTTCTGTTACAAATAAAGATGTTTGGATGTGTCTCTCTACCATAAAGCTCTGGATCTGTTGCTGGAGGAAGGTGGATTGATCTGTGGAACAGCAAAGGAATTGTCATCATTCCACTTCCTGCTGGGCTTAAAGGTGGAGATCTCTTTAGTCTCCTTGAAACTGATTTGATCACCAAAAGAGGGCATGCCCAAAGTAGAAAACGACGAGTGAAATTGAGGTGAATGTAAAGGCGTTGTGGCTTGAGGGACCCAAGGAGCCCCTGTACTTGTCGGAGAGGAAGAACTTAGATTACCCTGTACATCAGCATCCCATAATGGACTCATCATTCCATCACTCTGATATATCGACAAATACCCATCAATAATTTCCCAATCAAAAGTCATACAATTATAGGCAGATCAAGGTTCGTGATCTAATGGCTGACATAGTGACATTTAACAAACTTTTCCATTATTAGACATTACACAAGTGGGAATGGAAGAAAGAGAAGTATTCAATGACTAGCCAGTTCTATCCTTCCAAATTACCAAGGTTTCCCAATTTAATCTGATATGGAATATGTTACCCAAAATCCCACCTTTGGATGTCACTTCTTACTTTGTCCAAGTAACGTATGTTACTTTAATTTACTACTGATTTCAAATATTTGGCAGAAGACATACGTCGATCAGCTTTAATTTAATCTATGCATGTATAGATCTACTTGACTTTAGAGATATTATACGAATGGAATTGCAGAAAGACCTTAAATCAGATGGAAATTTAATTATTCCCAAAAAGGGATGAATGCAAACCTTACAAAAACCAAAAGCAGAGGAGGGATCTAGAAAGTCATCAACTTGCCAACTCGGTAGCATCTCAATCAAGTTATCAGATACGCTACTTATAGGACCATTTCCTCCTCCATTCATAAGCATCTGACCATTCAACATAAAGCTGATATCTTTATCGGTAATTGTCATTGCGGCTGTTCCATTGGTGGTGTTTCCAGCTTTTCCAGTTAGGTTGTTGGAAGTAAAAGATTGGTCAACCGCTACTATCGGCTTGCTTTTTGACATCTGATAAACAACTTCAGAAGAGTTACTTGATGCGCTTCCGGACGATGCTGTAGCTTCTGTTATCGAATTTGATGTAAAAACTGAAGATTTTGCTGAAAGCTTGACCCCTGTCAAAAGGAATCTGTTATGTTTCTGAGTATGCTCATTCGCTTTGTGTAATGGGACATCGCATTCTCTGCACAAAATTGCTCGATCTTGCTGACAAAACAAGAAAGCCCTCCTTTCCTAATCGTAGAAAAAGCCAAATAATCAAGAGAATTTCACGATAATCGAAAAAAGAACCCAAAAGACTCTGAATTTTTTATTTTGTGGTTATTTTGATGATTTTTTACTCTTAATTAATGTTACCTGGCAGATGTCACAAAGAGGGACATCTTTGGGAGACGGGAGGAGGAGAGAGAAGCGTTGGTGCTTGCCGGCGAGCTTGTTAGCATGGTGGACGCGGTGGTCACAGGCGTCGCAAAGAGCAGCTTCATCTGCAACACAAAATACAGATGCTTCGTCTTTATCGCAGACGTCGCACCGGATCTTCATTTGATTATATTATTCGGCCTTTAATGGATTTCGGACGAGATAATTGTTCTAGCGCTGATGCAATCAAAAGTAGGTGGAAGAAGTGAGAAGATTGTGCAGAAACGAGGAGAGAAGCAAGTCGAGATAAAAGGGTGAGGGGAGTTCTTTAACATATCATCACTACTATAATCAGATCAGAAATTTTATTGTGTTCGTGACCTAATATAATGATGATAAATAAGTTTTATCATGCAATCAAAGGGTAATTGGTCAAAACAAGGAACCTATAAATTTTTTATAAATTTTATTGGTCAATGATCATTGACCATTCTAAAATTTGTGATAATATGACATGATGGACCCACAAAATATTTTTTTTTACTTGCGTCAAAAATGAAACGCGGGGTTACGTTTTGCCTCCTCGAGCCCGCTTGTTGCTTTTAGAGCGAGAATTGGGCATCATCAAACATTATACACACACATATATATGTATATATGTGTATATATGTGTATATCTATGTATATATATGTATATATATATGTGTGTGTGTGTGTATATATGTATATATATATGTATGTATGCATTATCACTTACAAGGTAAAATATATCGTTAAGTCGGATTAATTTCAAACTAACGGAGCGTCTGAGCATATTTGTTATTTGATATAGAGCGCTCGGACATATTGTCCGCCATTAGGGCACCGAGACATATTGGCTATTTTGATAGAGCGTCTGGGCATATTGACTATTGAGGGATCAATTCGTAAGTTTTACGGTATAAGTCGCTTGTAAGGAAAGTTTTATAGCCATTACATTGATATTTGGATTTGGTACCGAGTTGGACTCAAATTTGGTTATTTGGTTTTGGACCGGTGGGACCTAATTTGGAATCGAACTTTGGTTTTGAACTTTGAAATTTGACTTTACTTGACAATACATAGATTTTAGAAAATTGCATCGTGATTTTAACATGGACTAACATTTGGTTGGATATTGACTTGTTTGACTTCGATGATTGTACTTGTTTGACTTTGTCGTTGGATGTTAAGGGTAATTTAGTAATTTTATTTGCAAATAGAAAATAGGCTATTTTATATATTGTTATTTATTTTATAGCAATTGTTTCCCATGTATAATATGTACAGTGAGGCTACTTACTGGACGAAGTTATCGCTCATGCTATACTTTATCGTGATTTTGCAGATGGACAGGATTATGACTTAGTATACGTCGAGGAGGACTTAGAGTAGGATTTTGATGCTCGAGGTTTACGTAAGAAGACGTTTGAGGATTTAGTTGAGACATTTCTATGGATTTGGATTTCATGTATTTTTGGAGTTTTAGTAGTTCTCATTTACGTTTGACATTTGCAAACTTGTATTTGTTTTAGTTTTGCCTAGACTTGTACATTTATCATTAATGATTATTTCCAGATTTTTCTTATGACTCCCGTCGGTATCAGTTTATGTCACTTTGTTGACGTGTAATTGATTTGTATCGACGCCTTATATTTTTTTTAGCAGAAAACAACATGTAAGTCGTTTCAAATACTAAGACTCGGAACGGGTCGCCCCAATCTTTGTCTTTCTGCAAGTTCATATTCTATTTTCTAATCAAGAAAAAGAACTAAACACACTTGGGAGATTTTTCTCTCTTTTTACCGGATCATTTTTCTACTTTCATCAGCTAAGCTCATATGAAAACTAATGACTGCAAACGATAGTAAACTTGTAATGTCATTTGGATAAGAAACAAGAAAATTTCCAGGGTTGGAAATAAGGTTTATCAAAATGGATGAAAATATCAAAGATGATTCATCTAAGAAAGGAAGTGACATTCTAACAAATTCGACCATATATTTGCAAACCTTGGCAATTCTACACATATTTATGTGAATTTAAAAAGCTACTACCTGGGTTATCATCCAGAGTTCTCAGGGGATCTTGTCATTACATAATTGGAGCCCCTAATAAAACCTTTCTTTAGGATATGCTACTGGTTTTGAACCATTAGTAAGACCGAGACCACAAAATTTGTCATCAATAAAACAGACACAGATTGCAACCTATAATAATAGAATCCGAGTTGGGGATTCAGATGGGACCAATAACCTGATATCACGCATAAAAAAGAAAATCTCATGACTCAAAATGGTGCAGGAGGTTTCAACAACCCATATTGATATGGGGGCGAGGAGAGTAGGTGGAAGACAATTCTGTGAAACATCAAGAGTAAGGACTACAGATCAAGTGCAACACATAGAGGCAAAGTCTTACCTATAAGGCACCCAAAAAAACAAAAAACCCAGTTTTGCTAGATGCCTAAACAACAAGACTAGGGGAAAAAAATTAACGAAAAAGAGGGCAAGATGAAGCAATGTCAACTAATACACCAGCAGCGTAGTAAAGCCTAACGTCCAACCCAAAACGGGCGCAGATTTCGGTCAAAAGCATCCATCGACGCAGAATACATACAAACAGCAGAATCCATGTCCTTAAATACATACAGCAGTTTACAGTATTTGCTGTTGTCCCATATTCAGTTATTTACTCGGCCACATCAGACATGTCATAGTAGTGGTCTTAGACTTTGAGCCTATTTCTTTTTGCAATGGTCCTAGACGAGTTGACAAAGACGATCCAAGAGACAGTCCCATTGTGTATGTTTTTTTGCTGACGATATTGTATTAGTCGCGGAAAGTAGACATAATTTGAGTATGAGACTAGAGGAGTGGCGAGGTGCTTTAGAGAGAAAAGGCCTAAGGATTAGTCATTCTAAGGCTGAGTATCTGCACTGCGACTTTAGCGGCGCAGCCGACGATGAAAATAGCCAACTCACCATCGAGAGTCAAGTGATCCCAAATGTAAGTAAGTTCAAACATCTAGGATCATTTGTAGCAAGATGGGGGACATAGATAGTGATGTAACACACCGAATTCAAGCAGGCTGGTGTAAGTGGAGAGCGGCCTCAGGGGTGCTATGTGACAAGAATTTTCCAACTAAATTAAAGGGAAAATTTTATAGGGTGGCAGTGCGGCCAACAATGTTATATGGAACAGACTACTGGGCCATCAAGAGGACACAATCGCAGAAGATGGAAGTGGCAGAGACGAGGATACTGATGTGGATGTGTGGGCATACAAGGCTAGACAGGATAAGGAATGAGGTATACAGAGAAAGGTTATGGGTGGCTAGTGTAGTAGATAATATAAGGGAGGGAAGACTGAGATGGCTTGGGCATGTCAAGAGGAGACAGACAACGGCGTCTGTCAGAGCAATTGAAAGCCTCACTGTAGAAGGACAGAGGAGTAAAGGCAGACCCAAACTAATGTGGGATTAGCATATTAGGCAGGACTTACTAGAGTTGCACCTATTTAAGGACATGGTCCAGGATAGGAGTTCATGGAGACAGAGGATTAGGGTTAAGGAGGTGTAGACATGATATAAGGATAGCTTAGAGCAAATTATGAGGATTCGATAATCTCTACACATTAGGTTGACTTTGCACTTTTTTGTTGTTTGTGTCTTTGTCTTTCTACTAGTTGTGCATATCTACTGTTGACTATTTTAATATCGAAAGCTTTTTATTTATGTTTAATAAAATCCTCTCACTAGTACATATGTCTATTATTATACTATCTATGCATGTACATATAGAGTCGGGGTCTCACTGGAAGCAAACTCCCTATCTTTTGGGATGGATATATTGTTTGTCTACCTCTCATCCTCCCCAGACCTTAGCGATAGCTTTTGCTGTCGCCGAGATATACTGGGTATGATTGTTGTTGTTGTATTAGACATGTCATAGTAGTGAAACTAGTGCAACAATATTAAAAGATCAATTAACCTCCAAGACACAAATGCTAAGAGCCAAGAGGCCAAAGATTGCTTTTTTAGTAGAGCAGCAAGTAGTCATGAATCCTTTTCTGGTTGGATTCCATGTAACTTAAGCTTTGAAGTTAAAAACCACCTTTAATTAAGTCAATTCACAAATAAACACTGAAATTTTCACTTGAGCCAGCATATATTAGTGCATTATAAGATAGTAATTAAAGAACATAGAACGATCGCATACCACAAGTTCCCTGGTCTTTGACATTTGTAACAGCACCTTTGTTTTTCCAATCAAGGGACGAAGGAGGAGCTCCGGCAACAGCAGAACTAGATTCTGCAGCTGAAGATGACTCATGATTAAATCTAGAGAACCCCAAGTTTCTGGCTTTGAACTTATGATGGGTTCAGCAACAAACACTAATGGAGAGGGTATAACTAAAATTAGACGTAGTGTTAAGCTGAGTAACATAGGCATACTTACATTCAAAGATCTTGAATATATGCACAACTGCATTGGTTTTCTTGTATGAAAAAGTTATATCATAACTTCGAAATCTTCACTGTCTCAGTCAGAAGGAATTTTATTTACCAAATATTATGTCTTAAATGACATCATTTTATGTAGGCTATAAGTTTATGACAATAGTTAAATTGATGATTATCCTTTTGCACTTGCATAAATTGATTTCTTATAAAGATTGCAGTTGTAACTTTGTGTTATGTCTTCCGACTAACCTTGTGTGGGATAATGTGTCACGTCACAACTCAGATCCCAAAACAATCAAGTTAAATATAACTTCATTTTTTGAATAAAGAGAGTATTATTATTATTATTATTATTATTATTTCTTAAAAGAAAACATTGGTTTTAGAGAACTTTGAGAAAGCATCTCATATAAGATTGGATTTTCAATTCGAAGCAAGATATGTACGCACTATATTTGTACACGCTCCAATCTTAAGAAATCTGAGCACTTCAGTAGGTTGAAACTTGAAAGACGACAAGATCGCGAAAATATTTTATCTGTATGTTATGGAGACTGGAGTCTTACATAAACTAAATCGAAAAAGTATACTGGTAAGTAATGATACATTAGTTATTCTGTATTCATCATTGAAATAAGGAATATGATGGAATAAAGCAAAACGACTCTCTAAATTGGTTGTGCTTCTTATATTGTGAAGTAGCAGTTGATAGACACATCTTGACGCAATTTTCATTACGGATCATCGCAATATAACTTCGGTATGTTTTTAATACATGTATATGGTTGTGTACATCCGGCTCTCTCATACCCCGGGATAGATGGAAGCCTTTAAGGCGACGAGATAATGTTGTTGTTTTACAATAACTATTGGTTCATTGTTATATAGAGTGCATCTTTCTTTTAAAATCACAACGTCACGATTTCATACATGTCATTAATTTCCGTGATTCAATAGAGAAATTGAAGAAACGGAGAAAAAGAGTGACATCAACTATAAGAAATGCGACGCTTTCCTTTCAAACCATAAAACCAAAGAAAACAGAGAAACAATGACAAAAGCAAACGACAATGAGTGAGTTAAAGTGCGAGTTTTTCTTTGAAACCGTAACATCCCTATACAATAGGTACGTGCTATGGTTTCTTTTGATTACATAGAAAATCGCGCGAAGAAAGGAAGAGGAAAAGTAATACGAGCCAAAAAATAATCAAAGGACTTAAAAAAGCAATTTTTCGTTTAAATTCGTAACGTTTCGAATCTATAACTACGTAATATTGGTTTTCTTGATTTTATATATGATAGGGTAAATGTTATCCCCCGGAAGAAACGACAAAATTTTTTGTCAGGCTACGGTGCAATCAACGTTACTTCATGGGACTAGCATTTAGTAAATCTCGACACCTTAGTGCATGCTCGGCCTAACAGTGAATCAAGGTTAAAACGCCTACTCGGCTCAGCTGAGCCAAGCAGTCCCGGGTCTGCGCGACCACGAGCTCTTACCTCGTCCCTGTAAGCTCGGCTGTTGAGGTCAGCCGTTGAGCCCTATCAAGTAAGCAGATTCCTTTCAGGTGCCAGACATAGCAAGACGTTGCAACACCTAGTGCCACGTGGCAAGCATGCGCGTACTCCTCACTAGTGTTGCCATGGCACGTGTCATTAGTCCAATAATTAGTGTATGCATTGGCTGTGCTGAACACATAAAAGGAAACCAAGAAAGAGAAAAGGGGGGACAAGTCAAAAAAGGAAACCAAGAAAGGGAAAAGGGGGGGGGGGGAGACAAGTCAAAAACAAGAGAGAGAGAGAAAATTTAGCATCCTCTTCTCCGTAAAATATTGGAAGATCAGGTTTTCACCATAAACTGAAACCTCATATTATAAAATTATATCAAATATGCACATACTGACTTGAGTGTCGGAGGATTTTTTCCGAGACCGTAGTGTCCGGGACCTTTAATGGTGATTTTTCTTCGCATGTCAGCGAAGAGATAGCTCTATTCTCTAACAGAGGGCTAACGACATTTCTGTTCGGATCATCTCTGATCATTGAGTGAAGATCCGACTTCATCAATACAGGAAAAAAATTGAAGAAAATTCAATATAATTGTATTTCTATGTATATATAGCTCAAATTCTTACAGACAAGAATCTTATGAGGATAGTTTCACAATGATGTATCAAGCCAATTTCTTCTATTACCAAATAAAAGAGGGTTCAGACCCATATTATTAGATAGGTTCATTGGAGACAATTATTCTTAAGAGTCACCAAGAGGAAATATGTGAATTGTAATGCTTATATGAAAGTGTAATGGCATCCTGACGTATAATCAGGCCTCTTGTTGCTGACACAACTTTTCATTTGTCGTGTTATGCTATGGAAATTTTTAGTTAATTTTGATAAGTGTATTTAATTAACTTTATATGAGTGTACTAAGTTATTCTCTGGATAAATGTACTTAACTATCTTTAAAAAATCATGGCCGAGCTATTTCAGTTTTCTCCCATAGGAAGCTTAAAAAGTTCAGTAACTCCTTATCCTTCTCCGTATATTAATTAGAGCAAATTTGCGTAAATACATAAGACTAATATATCGGGAACGTGTTAGATTTGAACTTGACACTATTTACTAAAGGGGAAAATGTCTCGGTTATGCTTTCACAGAATTCGACATATGATAAAGCATATTTCAGCATAGCATTTAACGTCATGATTTCATTGATGCGTGTTACTGTTTTCTGTGATTTTACTGATAATCAAAGAACAGGTAGAATAAGTACAACAGAAATAAGAAAATATAGACCTGAAGTGCAATTTTTTTTATAAAAAAAACCGAAAATACGGAGTAATGAGTGACAAAAGCAAAAGAAACTGAAGAGGTAACGTGCAAGTTTTACTTTGAAATTGTAACGTCTCGATTCATATATATTATATTGTCTTTGGTTCTTTTGATTTTACCCAAAAACCGAATAAAAGAAAAACGTGATACCCAAAAAAAGGAAACAAAAGAGATTTAGGTTGCACATGCCACGTGTTACATGTTTTAATTACAATACACACACGACGTGTTTTTTTAATTAAGACCAAGTTTTTTATGTTCTATTACCAACTGTTACTGGTTTCCTTGATTTTGAATAAGACAAACTGAGGCAAGGATAAAAAGGGTGATAACAACAAAAGAAAAAAAATTAAAGATTTAGTTTTCTTTTAAAACCTGTCTCATGATGGTGCTATCACTTTTCTGGATTATACTTAAAAAAAAAGAAAAAAAAAAAGAGGGAGAAAGACTGACAACATCAAAATGATTTTTCGTTTGAAAACATAACGTCCCAATTTTTGCTGATTTTACGGGGGGAAAAAATTCCCAAAACAAGGAGAGAGCGAGCGAGTATAGAAAAATAAATGTACATTATACGTATTTATTTACAATTATCGAATTGGCATGGAATTTAGATTCCACTTCTAAATACTTAGTGAAAAATATATAGGACAATTGTACAAATACGTAAACAGCAAATTCGTACAGGCAAGCACTATTAAGACTATAGTGTCACAAGGATGTATTGAACTTATGCCTTTTGTCACGAAATAAAAGAGATATCGACCAGATATGCTCATTTGTTACAATTATTCTTGTGTCACCTAATAGAGGAAATGCCTTGTAACAGTTGTATTAAAATGTAAGGCATTCTGATGTATGATCGTAACGTAAGATTATTGGTGACAACAACTTTTGTTATCGTATTATGTTTCGGAAAATTTCAGTTAGATTTTATACGTGTGTTTAAGTATCTTTATATAAGTATACTTAAATATCGTTTGATACATGTACTTAATTATCAAGAAATTGTCATTGACTCCGTATCATTTTTCACATATTCATCACAGCAAACCAATGATTGGAAATTGATCATTTCCTGTCTAGAGGGTAAAAATTGTCTCGGTTAAGTCTTCAAATGATTTAACTTATGATCACCGTAGTAAAATGGGAAATCTACTCACTGAACTGAAGTTATCGTCGAGTACGGAAAGAATTTGCAAGAATTTATAGGTTTTTTTTTCTTTTATAAGGGAGTTTTTATGCTTAACAGATCTATTTTACCAATTGTACAGTGTGTACTGTTTATCTACAGTGTTTTATTATGTTTATAATAGTAACGGTTAATTACCAGTTGAGTTCGGCCATATGTACAATATTGTTCCTAAAGTATTAACAAGACTAAGTGTTGCAACTCTGCTTCATCTTTGATGATTCGCTTCGTCACCTCAGCTCTATTATACTTTGATCACTTCAGCCCGGTAGTAGTCTTGTGTCACCTCAGTTCAGTTCAGCTTCAGGCTCGCTCAGCTCCGCAATTCCTATCTTCACCTCAGTTCGACAGATTGACTTTAGTTCCTTTCTTTTAGTTTAGTAAGTGCACTGTGTAGGTCGGTCGGTACAACTCATCCGAGCTTTATTCACCTATGCCGAGTTTACCTCGCCTGAGCTTTATTTCTACAGTTATGTTTAACTACAGACAATATGTATTCAAGATGCAACAGATAAACATGTTATTTATTTCTTTAATTATTATTTTCAACTTAAGTGATTAGTAGTTTCGATTCACATGCCTCTGTTTGGGACACATTCTGTCATAATTTGGAGAACAAAATAAAGAACCTTTTCTTTGTAATATTTGTTTATAATATAACCAAATAGTAGGATAGAATCGGCCGGGGAGTCGGCAGAAGTTCAAGATTTAGTGAACATAGTCACAAGGGCCATGGTGACGAAATAGTTTGGACTTTGTAACGTACATGAATCTGCATAAGTATACCAGGACTTGGATTTCTCCTTGTCTTTTGTCCAGCGTTAATCCCAACGCTTCCCCGTAAATTGCCAACCACTATCAATAAACGTCACCCCACTTTCCAACTCTCACCTTCTTCCCACTCCATTACCACCTTCCTTAGATGTGTTTTGTTGGTGGATTTCGTAATCAATAAATAAGACTAAAGAATAATACACATTCTTTATGTTTGTTTGAACCACGTGTGAATCAATCTATGGGGTTTCACTCGAGTATCAAACTCACAGATTGATACCCGAGTGAAACCGTAGCTTTACTCAGGTGTCAAAACTCATTCTTTTAATCCAGTATGCTGCTACTGTGCCATTTTGTGTCGTCATTGCGCCACCATTGTGCAACCGCGTCGCCCCCGCCACCCTGCCACTCCTCCGCTGCATTGCTGCCCCGCCACTCCGCCGCTTTCATCGCGTCACCACCATGCCATCACCGCACTACCACCATTGTTCCACTACTGCATCCCACCACATGCCACCCCCTCACCACCAAGTTTGTCACCAATGTGCTACCATTACACCGTCATCGTTTGTGCGCACACGTTTTAATTTCCATTCTCTTTCAAATGTGTTCCAAAGAGAGTGTATAGTAACGATAATCATTTTAGCTTCTACACCAAATGTATATAGGTTAAAGTTCAAACCCGTTCTTGTTTCAGCATCTATCGTTTCGATTCATATACCAGTACCAAGTTTAAACCGAATGTCCTCTGCTGGCTAGCCATATATATTAATGTGTAAAAAAGAAGTTTAATTTTTTCCTTTACAGTTAAAAATCAAAGGATAACAGCTATTGTTAAGATCTATATATTTTTAAAGTCGAAAGATCACGCCTATGAGAAAATTGAGGAGTATAATGCATATATATATATATATATATATATATATATATATATAAGAGTAGCATTTCTCAAGGTTTACTCGACCTGTATTTAGGTGGCGTTTGGTTCACACTTGGGAATCGGAATTAGAATCGGAATGGGTATGATAGGGAATGGGTTTGGAGGATATGGGTTTGGGGTTAAAAGTGATAGTTGTTTGGTATTAAAATGGGAATGGGAATAGTGACCGGCCGGAATAGTGGTCGCCGGCGGCGACGGACTGGCGGCGGACCGGTGGCCGGCGGCGGCGGACGGCGGCGGACCGGCGGCCGGCGGCCGGCGGACTGGCGGCGGACCGGCGGACTGGCGGCGGACCGGCGGCCGGCGGCCGGCGGACCGGCGCCGTTGACCGGCGTTGACCGGCGGCTCCCCATTCCCCCAATTTAATAGATAAGGGGGGGCCTAGTATATCAAAAAACGATATCCATTACCAAATAGTTGGATATCAAAATGAAATTCATTCCTCCATTTACCCCAAACAAACAGCCGGAATGGGTTTGGATGCTTCCAAACCCATTCCTTGATTCCCATATCCCCCAACCAAACGCCACCTTAAGTTATGTGCGAAGCCGCGTATTAACTTGGTGAAAGGTTTGTCGCAGGCCTGTTACTTTTAGAAACATTTATTTTTATTTTTAAGTTTTTTAGATGGTTGTCAACCTTCTTATCAAACTCTGTGAGATGATTCATTGCGGACGAAGCCTTGACATAGAAGATTAAAGTTCATGATTTCACAATTAAAAATAAACATTTGATTTTATTTCAATCACTAACTCGTATTAGAAAATTTAAATAACAAAAGAAGCTAACGTTTTAGGGATTGACAAGGTTGACTAGGTGTTTGAATTTAATTGAAAAGAAAAATACGAGAATATATAAAGTCGGCCCTTAATTATGTGGGCTGAACTTTTATATTTACCTTGTGTCACAAGCAAAACATGGGTCTTTTCTATGTGAGAGGAGACTTTTAAGATAAAACAAGTCTCACATATATGACCATGCATACAACAGTTTCCTTTTTTTCACCTAGGCCATGTTAGCATCCAACTTTCACTTACTGCCAATCAAGTACGGTTATTCTTACATTTTCCGTCTTGGACCAAAATGCGAAATCTCTCGTCCTAGATCTCACCGTCTCAGTCCCAAGAAGTATTGTGGAGATTACAAATCAAGAGCTCAGCAGCTTATTAAGTTGGATGAATACTTATGCAGGTGGATGAAGACTTATACATTGATCCACACTAGGTGCTCTTGAAAACCAAATTTGTTTTTTAGCCTATTCTTACACCTTGGTTATGTATACATTCTTGCATATCTAATTAGGAAGAACAATTAAACATCATAAGGATTCTTGAAAATCGAAAATTCTTCTTATTCAGCATTCAACTATTTAGTCTTTTTGGAGGTTTTTTTTCTTCTTTTTTTTGGGGGTTAATTCACTGTCTTTCCTTTTAACTTGCTTAGTCAATGAAGCGATTAAGGGTCTTCAAGGAATAACTTTTATTTCAATCGGTATTCACTCTAGATACATATGTACATTAAATTTCGTGGATCTTGAAGGTGTTTGAAACTCGGACCATTATTAATTATTCATCGTTGGAAGATATATAATTGAAACACATCCCGCTTATTAACTATCCAGTACTGAAAGATATTTGAAATGCACACCGCTTATATATTATCCACAGTTATACCATTTATTGTCTATATCTCGGTCGTTTATTAAATTTTTTGCCTTAGAATTGGAATATTTTTTTATACACTTTCATCCAGACCCAAACACGAAATAAAGAGTTACCTTTCAAAATAGACATCGAAATCCAATTATTGTGATACCAAAACGTAAATATTCTAGTGCGACAAGCATGATGTGTTATTTTCAATATTTTGCTTTGAGTAAACAATAATCCCCACTTCATGTTGGTTAAATATTAACTTAAAGTAATAAGTTGAAGCATGTCAAATGATCGTAGAACCAACATATATAGCATATCAAAAGCTCACGTAACATGTGTACGGGACCTATGATATATATGAACTCTTAAGTCATGAGAATATAGCTCATATTGTATACACTTTTTCATCGCATCAAATAATAGTTTTTTATAAGCTTGATGTGACTATCCAATTTTAGAAGTTGGATATCAAACCCATCATTTCGCTAACAACATAAAATATTCATATATAATGAACACTATCAATTTTGCACGTGATATGCGTCGTCTCATCCATACACAAAGCCAAAAAAGATATACATAATCTTAGGATCGTATTGTCATAGCCAAACCATTCAAGCTGATGTGAAGCCCCCTACTTTTTGCCACGGCACGTTTGGTTCACAGTATTGGAATCGAAATAGGTATGACCGTGTATGAGTTTAACAGTATATGAGTTTGTACGTAAAAGTCATATTTGTTTAGTATTGAAGCGGGAATATATATGATTATTATTGATGGTGTTAAGAACCTATTGGAATCGAAATGTGTATCGAAGATGACCGGCCAGAAAATTTGACCGGTCGGAATTGTGACCGGCAGGGGCCTTTGACCGGCCTGTTTGACCATTGAGGGGGGGGGGGTGAGTGGGGCAGCCGGGGAAGGTTGAGGTGGTCAAGCTCGAAACTCATACCCTCATATTGAAAGACAAGAGGAGCTAGTATATCAAAAAGCGATATCTGTTACCAAATATTCGGATATCAATCCGAAATACATACCCCCAATTTTAACAACCAAACAACGTGTATGGGTTTGGAGGGACCCCCAATTTTAACAACTAAACAACGTGTATGAGTTTGGAGTCTCCAAACCCATACCCTTAATGAATAAACTCCCAACCAAACACCCCCTTAAAACTTATCTCTGTAATCTAAAAGAAAAAACGGAACTTGAAAAAATCATAAGGAGTGTTCAATACACATATAAAAAGAAAATAAAATAGCAGACACTACACTACAGACTTGTCTTGCCAAGTATCGCTGAGGAAAGCCATGAATTCCGACACGTATCAGGAATTTTCCCCTTCAATTTTGCTCCTTTATCCTTAATTCTTGAAACTGCCCCCCTCACCCCTCACCCCGGGCTCCCCCTATAAATTCAGCACATCTTCCATCTCAATGCCATCAAGAACCAACACCAATTCCTATTCATTTTATTCCCTAAGAAACCCCCCGCTGAAAAAAATCCAAACCATGAACCCGGTCCAACCAAATACCCCAATGAACCATGGAACGCAAGTGCCTCAAGCCAGTTCGAGGAAAGGCTGCATGAGAGGCAAAGGTGGTCCCGAAAACTCTACTTGCACTTACAAAGGTGTCCGACAGAGGACATGGGGAAAGTGGGTTGCCGAGATCCGTGAACCGAACCACGGTTCACGTATGTGGCTCGGTACCTATGACACTTCTTATGAGGCTGCCATCGCCTACGACGCGGCGGCTCGGAGACTCTATGGCCCAGACGCCAAGCTTAACTTGCCCCACCTTTACGAAACACCCAATGAGCAGCCGCCATGTCATCAGGTTGACTCCTCTGTTGTTGTGGTTGACCATCAACACCATCATTATCATGCTCATCATGAAGTCCATGATATCCATGTTGTCCATGAATTCCAATTCCAGCCCCCTATGATGTACACTTATACTGACGATGACCTGAGCATGCCGAAGCCGGTGACGGCGATTGAGCCATCGTACTTCATCAGGAAACATCATGATGTCAATGCTGCAGCTGGTGTTGGTGGCATTTCAGTTTGGGAGGACGAAGCTGAGCCATTGGACTGCAACGTGGACGAGAAGGATCAAGTGGATGTGGATGGAGTATTGAGGAATGTCGTGAGAGAGCTGCCATTGTTAGATGACACCCGCATGTGGGATGAAGCTCGAGCAACTACTTCCATTCAAGAAGCTGTTATGGCTGCTGATCCCATGTATGCTGACGGCGCCGTCGAATATGCTTGGGCCCACTAAGTCCTTTCCTGAATTTTCCGTGCATGAAACTATATCTATAGAGTATATATTTATATATGTGTTCGGAGTTATAGTACATAAAATAGTATATTTATTGGTCTGTTGTGTATATGTAAAGAATAGTTTGTCCAGACCCAGAGGTTATGTAATTACGTGGTTTAAAGTTTGCAGTATTGATATTGGTAAATATAGCAAATTTTAAACTGCATAGGATATTAGCAGCTCGTGATTTGCATTAGAAGCTGTTTATGTAAATCGGCCACATAGGCTGATTAAAGTATACTATTAGTACTTGCTTGTGTGGATTGGCCACATAAGCTGATCATATGCTGTATTCTGTTTATGTAATATCATTGTGTAATTGTTGTATTGGATATTTGTATATGTAAAGTGGCTACATAGGCCTATTATAGTATGTTGTTGTTATTATTATTTTTTCCTGCCCGACTATGATGCCCTTCTTGTATTGAATTTGCATGCAAAATTATCTCTTTCTGCACGAAAGTGTACTTACGGGTTTCGGTTTAGCTGGCATTTGGCCGCCGTTTGTCCGTACACATGTACGGGCGGTTCCCAATGTCGACCCATCTTATTCAAACTTGTTGCGCTATGTTTATATTTTACTCTAAGTTAATTACTTAAGGTAAAATAGAAAAAAATCATATAAGTTTTAATTGAATGAGTAGTAGTATAGAGACTTTGACTAGTAATACTTATTATTTTTCAAAAGTAGACAATATTTTTTAGACAAATCAAAATAATAGGAGGACAATATTTTTAGGACATAGAGGATAACTCCTATCATCATAATATAATTTTATGTAGCATCAAGTGAACATAGTATACTCTTTTTATCATTGAACAAGAGTCGATTTGAGATACTTTTAATCAAATCATTTTTCACTTTATGACATAACAAAAATATTTTCCTATTTTTTTTCATGTTTACGAGTGTCATTATAATCTTTAACTACTATCAATGTTAGGGGATAATCTTACTTTTATCCATTATGTGCCACTTCATCTATAATGTTTTTTTAACCCGGAAAAACTTTTAATTTAGCAATGATTGAACTTCTTATCATCATTTGATGAAAAAAAAAAACTTCTTATCATCATTAAGTAAAAAAGAAACATACAAGATAACTTATATGTATGACCTTTGTTTAGATAACACCAAATCGTTAAAAATTATTCCTCTCTACTTTATTCCATCGCATTGGATAAAACAATTAACTATAATGATAAACTTTTAATCAAGTACATATATATAAAAAGCCAAATATGTAAGCCTTCAAAGAACTGTTATTCAAAGACAGGTGTTACTATTTTTATAAAGCAGTCCTGTCATTTAATATGTTTACATTATGACCAAAAAATATATTGAAATTCCTGTAAAACCCTTTTTATTAGTTTTACTTCCTTTTTTTTATCGGCCCATTACCTATCCTGGTCCTAGAGTCGCAACCTTTCACGCCTCTAATAAAATTTTATTTGGATCCTGATTGAGCACTGCTGTGCTAATCGATATCTTTTGAATTTTTTTGTCAAAGTCGGAAATTTATTAAACTTAATACTCCTATGTCCCAAAAAATATTATCTTATTTGATTTTTCAGTGTAGTTTAGTTTATACTATATTGAAAAGTCAAATAGAATAGTATTTTTCAGATGGAGAAAGTATCTATTAGACTTATAAAAATAAAAGAATAAATTTCATATCTGTCTCATATTTTTCATTGTTTCCAAAAGAACTATAATAGTTGTGGGTTAGTACTTATCTGCTGCTGGCAATTTGGACTAGTGGGCCGGTCTACCGTTCAGGTATAAAGTATAATGGACTAGATAAGAAAATTGGTCTCATTACGATTGTAGACAACTGAATTAGAAAGAAAACCTGGGTTGGGATCTCCTAAATCATAAATCCCTTAACCCTATCTCATCGTACGTCACGTGGCACTAGAAGGGGATAGGATCCCCTCACCGCTCCCCTCTCACCGCAAGCGTGACCGCGCGACACGTGGCAAAAAGGGGGGTGGTGAGGCTGGATGAGGGTCCACCCCCTACTGCTGCCACGTGTCGCGTTCTGGGCCGCGCGGTGACTCACCGCGCGGTGAGGAGATCTCATCCCCACTAGAAGGATGGTGAAGCTCGATGAAGGGTGGGCAACAATGGGTGTATGAGGGGGTGGAGGACATATGTCACCGCGTGACATGTCTCCTTGACTTTGGAATATGATGTAATAAAGCAAAATGACTCACTAAATTGCTTGCGCTTCTTATATTGTGAAGTAGCAGTTGATCGACATGCAATTTTCATTATGGGTCTTCGGGAAACAAACTCTATGTATTCCTAACATATGGTTATAGTTGTGTATATCTGACCCCTCATACCCCGTCATAGACTAGAGCGCTAAGGCAGCGGGTAATGTTGTTATTGTTGTATTATAATACCAACCAATTGGGAGTTGATACTAGACTAGCCACGCCCTTACAGCATTTTCAATTTAACAGGTGATTGTTGAGTTTCCATTCCAATTCGAACGTTTTATAGGTGCTGATCTTTTAATTTTTATTAGTCATTACGAGCCTCTCCAATATAAAATAATCTACTCACCAACTCTTAAGTCAAGGGCCTTGACAAATATCCGTTTCCATCTCAATAGACTGAATACATTTTATTCTTGTAGTAAGTTTTATCCTGAAAGAACCATCTTTTGTTATGATACAAACTGGCCCATTCATCTTTCCTTTAAGAGGAGAAACCAAAGGCCTAGTTTGTAGAGACACCTTGTGTGAATCACTGCCTAAGTCCTCACCTAACTTAGAAGATTATTTGTCTCTTGATTTACATCCTCCATAATGTTCAAAACGCCTGGGACGATGGACCTCAAGAATAAGAGATTTCATCTTTTAATCCAACCATTATGATTCTTTTTTTGACTAAAAAGGCCCCACCACATGCACTCTTTTGTATGATTGCTGATGGCCGAAGATGGGCAGACAGGTCATCTCCAAGTAATCACAAAAGTAGTTTGGGGAAAATGGCACCGTTCAGTTGGTTGTAGTGTTTAAAATTGTCACTCAAAGTGACTGGGAATCAACCTCTTTAATCAGGGAATGGATCTTCTTGTTGGAGAAAACTGAATTTGTTAAGTTAAAAACTTGGTTAGCAATATACTTTCAGATTAATTATAATTAGTTTTCATTAAAGAAAAATGAAAACTAATGAATCTTTAATTATCTACGTAACGAGTAGATAATTTTAGGCTCTGGAATCACTCAATTACGATCCCAGGTGAATGAGAAATTAATGCTCAAAATAGGAGAAAAAATAAGTGGAAACCGGCTCACCTCGACTCGGGCTCGGGCTTATGCTCAGGCTGCGGGTTGCGGGTCGGTTCATATCTGTTACATAGATTTTGTTTAAATTTAGATTTCTCCCCATGTGGTTGTGATCGGATAAGGCTGAATTTGAAAAACGGTTGAGCCTTAACCGAACTGAGGGCAGATCTGCGATTATCCGATCTGAGAGCTCAGGTTGAGCAGTTATCTGATCCAACGGCTGTGGTTGAACTGGCATTAACCACCTGACCTCGAATTTTTTCTATAAATATTAGGCCGAGCTGACCTCTGTGGTCGTTCAGAAATCGATCAAGCAATCAGTTTTCTCTTATTCTCTCTGCATACAATCTCCCTCTCTACAAATCATCTCCTCTCTGCATACAATCTTCATCTTTGCATTTTTCCAAGTCATCCGAGAAGTCAAAAACGCCTGACAGGTTTGTTGAGTTCATACGATGCAGTGCCGCTCGTCTGAATTTATTCTGTTGTATCTTGAGAGACAGTTGCTACATTTGGTTGGGCACATTATACCGAAGCAATACGTCTTAAGATTGTTACTCAAAACGATTCTGTACAGTGTTCGTGTGAAATCAAGCAACACCCGACCTGCCAAGCTCAGGATAGGTCGGGTCGTCAGGCCATATTGGTCCAAGCAGCACAAGTCTACAGTGCAGTGCTAACAGCCAATCAGCCGAGCTCAGCACAGCAGCAGCTCGGCAAATCAGCTGAGCTCGGCAGATTGGATGTTAGCACCTGTACTGCTGTTCTTTAGTGCTGCTGTGCTGAGATCGGCAGACCGGCTGTCTATCCAGGACGCAAACTTGTGCTGCTTAGACCGATATGACCTGATGACTTGACCTGTCCCGAGCTCGACATGTTGGCTGTTGATTTATTTCACACGAACACTGTACATAATCGTTTTGTCTAACAAGCTTCAACACTGACATAGATGGTATAAAACTAGATAAAGCACATGTGTCACCAAGTAATAGATGCAATGAGGGGAGAACCGTCAAGGAGTCTCATTGGCTTCAATCGTAATGGGAAAGGGATGGGGAGAAATGCCATAATTCAAAAATCTAATTATTTAGTTATAAAAAGCAGCACAAAAGATTCTTAATTCCGCTATCGTCATTGTCAAACCAACCCATGCGTCAACGGGACTGAAGGATTTCCACCTTAATCAAATCATTTGGCATAACGAACTTGTCACGTCTTGTTTTCACTAATGGGTTAATGCATTTTAGCGTCCTGCCCGCATAATTGGCACTTTGGTCCCCTACAGTTCAATAGATAATAGGTTTTTTTTACTCTCATAATTCAGTTGGTACTTGGATTAAGATTTGCTCTAAAATGTGTGTCTCTGGATTCAAATTCTTAACATCTTGATGTAAGTCTCAACCTAAGTATCAACTGGACTATGTCATGAGTGCAAAGAATCATAAGTCTAGTGGTATATTTAGTTGTATTTTGTTTTAATCTTATCTTGCACCCATCATGAACTATAATTTAAAACATGACATATAATGATTAGTGAATAGTAAATAATTTCACCGATTTGAGTGTATGTAATGATAACATATAATGTTGCGAATCATTTTACTAGTCTAAAAATATTGTTTGAGCTGACTTATACATATTTTTTTCCACTACGATTTTATTCCATTATTTTAATAAGTATGATATTTTACAACTATTTCATTTCGTTAAGTTTATTTCTAAAAGAGTTAGGAGTACACTTATTCTAATATCATATCTGTACATCACCGCTTTAGTACAAACGTATCATGTACTATAATAGTAATGCCACTTTGAAATATAAGCTAACATTCGACAGTATGTCATTTTTATACTAAAATGGTTATATCAAGTTAGTATTATTTAATCAAACACTCAGTTTTTTTTCTCCTATACTGATATCAAATAATAAAAATTAAGAAAAAGAAACCGCCATTTTAGAAACTTTAAAATATTATAGCAACAGAGTACCCAACGAAAAGATGGTCATGATCGCTGTCCACACAGCTCTCACCTTTCTTCTTCTTTTCCTTTTTTAGCATTCTCCTACATACAAAAAGCTTCCAACAAAACAAAGAAAAAAAGAAAAAAAAAAACTGCTAAGGAATTACAACACATTTCATACACACTGCAAGCCATTTCTTCTTCTTCTTTTTTTTTTTTTTTAGCATAGCATAGAGATTAAAATCATTTCTTAACAAGTCCCAGCAAATACTCGGTTAAAAATTAGATCTTTGCTGGTCAAACATTTTGATCAGTTGACTGAGCGAGTAGTGGTTGACCCAGGGTTGACTTGACGTGGCTGCTGATGACAGGTTGATCAGCAGGTGCCTGGACTTGAGAACCCTTTTGCAGCATTGCCAACTTTTGTTCTTGGTTTTTGCCCCATAGAACCAAATACAATCCTATTATGATCAACACTGCTCCAATAATTCTGCTCAATCAAAACAACAAACTCAACTTTGTAGAAGTATAATTAAAAAAAAAAAGAAACTTTGTATAAGTCAAGTTTGTTCTTTCTACAAATTTAAATTGCCATCTAAACTATGGAGCTTACTATTTCTTGAATATAAAATATTTAGTACCAAAGCATTTTAAATGGGGATGAGATCTCCTCACCCCCAAACCATCACCCTCTTCTGCTGTCATGTGTCGGACGGTGATGAAGGGAGTGATAGTTTGGAGATGAAGAGATCTAGTTCCTTTTAAATGCGGTTCTGAGCATGACCATTGAGCACAGGAATATAATAAATATCTTTACCTAACTTGGTACGTGCATTGGTTAATGTGTAACCCATAATTTGTTGGGTTAGGATATGATCACCCATGCGTCACCGCGCGACACGTGGCAGCAGGGAGCTGAGTGGTGAGACTAGATGCGGGTCACCCTCATCTAGTATAACCACTCATCTCTGCTGCCATGTGTCGTACGGTAACGCATGGGATGAGAAAAAAGTGTATGAGATGATCTCATCCGTAATTTATTATCTTTGATTGTGGGAAGAGAGTAAGCAAATACGGAACAAAAGTCATTCCCTTCCGTGATTGTCCTCACCGTTGTAGCCTGAAAAATCCTTTTTAGAATCATTAAAGATTATGTGAATTAGGAGTTTCTAAGTTGATTAAGGACTTACACATTGACTCACATAAGGAATCCTCTGCAAACTAGGTCTTCGGCTTAGATACAATAGAATACACACTGTGTATGTCTTTAGAATTGTACTCTTGACTTCTTGGAACAAATCACAAACCGAATAGAAACTGAACTATGTCTAGAAGGCTAGTCATGAAAATACTACTCTTACGGGGGAAAAATGTGCACATTTCACATCCGAAATGTCATTCTATGGTATGTAGACCGTCAAGTTAACATTTTTATTTTCATTAAAGTTTCATGTATTTGTTTCTACCATCAACAAGATATTTCAAAGAACACATCAATTTTCATAATACTTATGATAGTGTAAGATGAATAACATATTACGAACGGGTATGCATTCACATAAGTGAGTTTGAAGTTTAATTTTTTTGCGGAACACCATAAAACTACTTATGGGTAATATATTAAGGAGAAGAAGAAAAAGACAAACGTACCCTCCCAAGTAGAATTCCTCTCCCAAAGCAAGAGAAGCCATAATGGCAACGACAAGGGTCTGAACAGGTTGATAAACAGCAACGAAGACGGGACCCCCTCTATCAATGCACCATATCTGTACAGCGAAGGCAATCCCAGATGCCACCACTCCCTGCATCCATTCTTTCATTCATGTTTCATAATCTCATTTCCCTTTCTTCCCCCACCCCAACACCTTTCTCTTAACTAATCACATGACATCTACTTGTATTAGAAACTTATCTCATGACAACAATATTCCTCTTGTGGTCCTGTTTGATCACATACCTTGTCTATACTATTCAAACTACTTTACACAACCTATTGTTATATACAATTCTTGCCTTCGGAAATAAAAAAAAACTTAGTCATACAGAGTGGAGTTATACCTTTTGTGTAAGTACAGATAAAACATAATTTAAAAACATTACATGTCAATTTAAACAGTACAATCTACCAAAACAAAACTCTGTTATAACAACTTTACATGTCAATTTTTAGGAACATGACTTGACTAATGAAAATATTTAACAAACTTAACTCTAGACAGTATATACCCTGCCATACTCTTTCTAATCCATGTGGGGTAAGAGTATTATATGGCATAGGATATCTTAGTGTACAATTTTAAATTTGTTTTTGACACGGTACAGGGGTGTTACTTTACATGAAAATATTATTGACTGCTATGAATAAGAAACTTACCGCGTAGAATACACTGAAGAGCTCGCCACCAGAATGAACAAGCCAAGCTTGGGCGTCTCGCTCAAGGAAAAGAGCAATCATAAGGAACTGTATGACCCCAAAGAAACACTGATATGATGTGAAAGAAAGCCTGGCAGGGTAGTGTTTGAGAACTGGTTTTTGCAGCACAAGCCAACCGGACCACGACAAGCAGTGTCCTATCAAGAAGATACAACCCAAAGTCCAGTTCTTGCCGTTGGCATCTCCAAGAGCAAGAAGGGCAGGTGAAGATGTTTTCACATGTTGAACATTAGGTGAGGGGCTGTAAATTATGGGTCCTTTGTATAGAGTGATCACTGAAGCTCCTGCTACGCAGAACAAAGTTCCAGCTGCCTTTGCTATTCCATCTTTTCGGTTCAGTCTTACTTGCTCGATCCTGGTTTTCATTCATATTATATTAAGATTTGCATCTTGAAAGAAAAGAGATTTATAGTTTATTTACTTTCACAAATCAAAAATGAACTATTGAAAAAAAATAACAGTGAGAATAATTTTGTTTTATATATATGAAGGTGAAAGTTCAAAGTCCCCGCCTGAGAATCGTAGCCATTAGAAATGTAATGGCTGGGACTGAATTTTGGATGGCAGAAGCAAAAGTTGGGGAAGTGTTGTCCAAGCCCAGCAAGTAAAATCCTTGGTTTGCTGTTATACTGTGAAAAGAAGCACATGTGTTAGCTACAAATAAGAAAGAACCATAAAAAAAGGGCACCATATATTTATATATATGATCTTATTATAATAGAACTATTCCACGTATAAAGAGAGGAAGGGATTTTCAAGATCATGAACTTATAATGGAAAAGCAAAAAGGAACATTTACCCGACGATTGCAAGGAGAAAGAACTGGACTATGAAGGACCAACTGATTGGAGGCCGCTCTTTCCTGATCAATCATTATAGGACAAAGCAGAATATTAACCTTGGTATCTTCAAAAAAGAAATAGGTACCACCTGACTTATGAGTTATAGCATTAGCCATTAGATTTTTTTATAAAAAAAAAAGAAAGAAAGGATGTAGGCTTATAGGAACGTACTTTTCAAGAAAATAAGCGAAGGGCAAGAGCAAAATCAAAGCAAGAATATTCCTATAAACTGGAAAGACGATCTTGCTGATGCCCATATTAAGGGCAGCACGAGAGACCACATGGAAACCAGCATATCCAAATTGCAAAGCCAACATGGCTATATGCAGCTGAAATTTCTCAGGTATTGAACACCCCATTATTCTCTTAGTGCCTGCCCCTACTGAACTACCTGTATCCGCCATTGAAGATAGGAGAAAGAAAGAAGTAGAGATAAAAGGAACGGAAGAAGCGAAAAGAGTGAGAAGAGTGTGAGGAGTAAAGTGGTAGAGTTAAGGGAGTATAAATATAGTTGCAATGAGGAGAGAAGAAAGATTAAAATCTTGAAAATGTGACCTACAAGAGGGCCTAAAAAGAAGATATGTCAACTGTTAATATTTTGGGTTGTCTCCCGCATTCTTCTCTCTGTTCCACGCCACTCCACGCTCCCCACTCTTGGCTGACAAGACAACCCCGATCGCTGTAGCTAGTATTCTTAAAGCAAAGAAAAAGAAGAGTGTTTTTGATGATATATAGTTGTATGTATATAATTAGTTAGAGGGTTGTGTTTTGGATGCATGCGATTCATGATGATCATGATTGAGGGGAGGTGCATATAAGGAGATGTGGTGGTGAGCATCCATCCATGGATAGCGCGCACGAGGGGTGAAGGTGGGTACGCACCACCATGGTCTTAAACCCCACAACATAGTCCACCACCCTACATATTTTCTCCTACTAGCTAGCTGTTCTTTTTACCATGGTGTGACAGATCATACCGTCTTAGCCCCAAGTAGTGTTGTGAAAGATGCAAATCAGAAACTCAACGGTCTCCTGGGTTGGTGAGTTATTTACGCAAGAACCCACACAAAGTATTCCCCGCAAGCTAGGCCGAAGGTTGGTGAGTTCTTTACGCAAGTACGCACACAAGGTGTCTTCCCGCAAACTGTTAATTAAGTATTTCAAGAACAGCAAAGTAGGAAGAACAATTTTCTGTATACTCGTTCTTAAATCTTCACGCATACAGCCCCTATTCTTATACATCCGGATATGCACAATACAAGGAAACAACAATCTATACATTTAATGCTAATTCCTATAATTACGATATCCCTATAATTACGGTATTTAATTTGATACAGTAATGATACAGTCAATCATCTAACTAAGGAAAGATTTTCTTTCCTAACACAAACTAGGTCTTCGGCTTAGCAGCACTGAAACACTCACACTGTGCGTATCCCTGGAATCAAAATGTTAACCTCTTAGATCAAATCCAACTCGAGTACCAACTGAGCTATGTGATCCCTATCTTTTTTTCTTAAGGGGTTGATTGATTGTGAATAAAACGAGAAATACGTAAAAATAATTATTAAGGGTTTACATATAGTTCGGTAATTGAAATTGCTATAACACGATGATACATTAATCACTCACTCGTCCGAGTAATATATAACAACTCCTGCATGAAAGAAGCATAAATAATTTAGAGTAAAGTTCCGTAACTTGGCCTAGCTGCAACTGCGAACCCGTTCCCCTATGCTATATGAAATACACACACCGCAGCAACATATAAAGTTTAGCACAGATGCGCCAACAATTTCCTTTGCTATTCTCTTTTTTTTCCCCTTTTTTTTACAAATCATGTAACAATGTCATCCCATACAATAACTCTAATTTTTAGCCCAGAGTCAAAAAATATATAAAAACATGTGTCTACAGCCCATGCGCTAATAGAATCTGTTGGTTTAACAATTCGTTAAGAATTGACTCAAATTTGTCTATATAGTGCGTGACAAATTATGCCCATATGCTGTAATAATTATTAAGCTAACGTGTCATTCTCCTCAACTGTTTCAGCCCTTTTCCTGGTAGTAATCTTACTACGTAATCGTCATAACAGTGACATGTTTGATGACATTTTTAATTCATAAATACTCACTTTTGTCATAAGTCCTTAAATATGAGCCCGTGATTTAAAAAAAAAGGTCAATGTATGAAGGAGTTTCATCAAGCGTGACACATGAGACAAAATTGTAAATTTTCTTCACCTGCAAGAATTAGAATGCATTGTAGACTTAGTTATCACATGCACAGAATAGGGTAAAAGATGCATTGACACTTCAAATCTGTCTTTCTGTATTTCATTACCTCAATTTATAGAGTTACATGCATCACTTGTAATCTGATTCTTTTGTCGAGCTGATCAGATCAGCTCAGCAAAAGAATCAGATTACAAGTGATGCATGTCAATCTAGTAGGGTCAGCTCAGCTCGGCTTGTTCAGGTCGGCCTAACAAATAGCCCTACAAATATACCTTAATTATTACACAGATATCTAACTACCTATCACATTCATATTGATTAATTTCCTTCCATGCATGATCAATTATCAGATTATTAAAAATGAAACGGACCTCACATTTTTCGATAAATCTAGGAAATGTATGTATAGAGGACTTTCATGGTTCGAGAAGGACCACAGCGCACTTAGGCTTATGACAGTCCGAGGTAATGCGAAAATATATAAGGGAGCAAAATGCCGTTCTATCAGACACACACATATGTATACATGTATGTGTGTGTATATACATATATTTATATGTGTGTGTATTTTTAAATTCCATCGTAAAGTTTTTTCCCCAATAATGCACTCACTATTGTTAGAACAAGCATATATAAACCACTTTTAGAAAAAGGAGCTACGGCGGGTATCAAAAATGAAAGTGCCGATATTAGAATAGGAATCCTATCTTTTCGGCTGTCCTTTGATTAAATAAAAGAAGTAGGCTTCTCATCTTGATCAAATTCTATTTTGGTGCCAATTGGTAAGGAAGATAAAAATACATTCGGAAAAGGGCTATGTTTAAAATACTCATCGTCTATATTGACTTACTTTTTAGGATGATCATCGACATGTTGGTCTAGCCAAAACACAATTATGTATTTGTAGAGTTCTTTTACATTAAATAAGTTAGGACCTTTCGTATCAAAATGATTCGATGTTGTTTATCTCGCTCAAAACCTATGCAAACGTGATTAATAAATTGGTTAATCACGAACAACTTAATAACTGCATACGATAGTCTCTTTTCGGAGAACGAGATTGGTAAGATAATACCATACAGAAACTAATGTTTGCGAAGATGATGTATAGATCATGGTATTTAGACAAAAGATTTCCGGTGTACAATTTTTTTCCACTTGAAAGTTTTCTTTGTAAAGTGGACTATTTATTTCAAATTTAATCTATAGTACGCGGGATTAGTTAAAGGATATTTAGTTAAGCACTCTAATACGAAACCTAATGTGATGCTTCCACTAAGTTTTCCACTCCTAAAAGCAAACTCGATTGCTGGGCTGTGGTCTGATATTCACTATGCTTTAAGAGACATAATGTACCCCCTCTGTAGAGACCAAAATCATTGAGACCAAAATCATTCTAAATTCAAAATTGTAAAGAAAAAAAAAGCTGTCTAAGAATAATATATTGGAGAGAGAAAAAAAGCAAAAATAGTTGTTGAAGTGACTTTTATCTGCCAGCCATTTTAGAACTGTTAAAAACCAAATGAAATTAAAAGGACAGAGAGGAGAGGAAGTGGTGTCTGGCATGAAGCCGGCTGGTACGAACCGGTCGGACTCTACCTTGGCCGTTACAGGTTGGATGTTCATTGCCATCTGCATAACTTATTTCTCTTTTTTAAAAAGGTTGAACCCCAATTAGGAAGTATTACTGCTACCGCCAGTCTCAAAGATAGTAGGGATGTAAATCAGGTATCCAACGACCCGTTAGCAGGAACTTGGTCATATACACAGTAGTCTGCATAAGGAGCCTCTAGCACTGTAGGCAGGAGCCCCCAGTAGTCTGCATAAGGAGACTCTAGTATCCAACGACCCGTTAGCAGGAACTTGGTCATATACACAGTAGTCTGCATAAGGAGCCTCTAGCACTGTAGGC
>AP025041.1:3208719-3239197 GCA_036186865.1 Eustoma russellianum
ATAACCTTTTTGTTGAAGTGTGTCCATCTTTGTAGACTGGAAGAGCTTGTGATCTGCCTGAGACACAATGTTTGGTGATGGAGAATAGAAAATCTGGTACAGTTGCAAAACTGCTTTACTAGATCTAATATTTTTTCCTTCTGTTGCAAGGAATTTTGATGATCTTTATTATGCTTTAATTTCTTCAAATAGGTTCACCATTCTGGCCAGGCTCAACTTCAAAAATTTGTTCCGAGGGTGAAGCGTGGGGAATTCCATCTCAATTTATCTTAGCTTGTTTGGAGATTTAGCTCTTTCTCCTTCTCTCGTTATTAAAGTGACTTGATATAATTCTCCAGGTCTCACTCTGCAAAAGTTCCTGCTAGGTCGCATAACTCGACCTCTTTAGAAGAGAAAGTATCTGGTAGCGGGGCCAAGGTACAAGTTGGCTGTGAGTGTTCTTATTTATTATATAATCTAGCAATTTTGGGCTTATATTTTCGCTTTCTATAATTCAGGATGGTCAAGTTGTTCACCATCCGATGAAGTTATGGAAAAGATGTTTGACACATCTATACATAAGTCGCTATGTTAGGGACTCACAAGCTGATGGCGAAAATATCGGATGCCCTACGCACTCTTCGCAAAAAACTTTCGAAGCATCTTCTGTAACTCCTGGAAATCACCAAGCTAACTCCAGAAGCACTTTGCTTGGAGTTGGTTCATCCAGTGGCAATGCTTCCCCTTCACCTGAGAAGATTGCGGCTGAAGTCAGGAATGCTGTTCTTCTGCACAAGAGGCTTGTTCAGGGTCGGCAGCAGGCATGTACAACATCTTACATTGGCCAGAAGCAGGTCCGCTTCATTCCTTACCTTTCTTGTGGAACTTCTGTGCCCATTATTTTGTTCCCTCATCTGGTTATTTATTGATGACGTACTTATTGCAGAGCTTGGATCACCTTTCTTTGCCAACTGGTTATGGTGTGGAAGCTAGTAATGCAACTAATAGAAATGGACAAGGCCAAGGATCCTCATCACATCTTTTTCCGTTCCTCCAGTCTTCGCATTGTCAACCAGTCATTCCTTTTCCACTTCTCCAGAAATATTATGCATCTACATCTTTTTCGCCTCGTGCATCAGCTGTTGCAGTGGAGCAGGTAACTCAATTTTTGTAGCAGTGTCGCAGGTTTCTTGTATCATTGAGTTATTGTCCTGGGATATTCCATGGATTACCATCTATCACTTCCACCTCCTTGACAACAATATTTCGTCCATTTCACAGGTCCAGATGCCGATATATCTTGGTAGCACAAGTCCTTGTCTGGCTCAAATAGGACTCAGTCCCTCTGCAGCACCACAAGTGGAGCTGCAGCAGCGGCAATTGCAAAAGAAGGCACCTACCTTATTGGCTCCTCAAAAATCTGGAGTTAATGTGCCATATGTCCCCATAAATTGTGAAGATGGAGTTGTAAACATTTCTCCCATGTTCCATCAGATATAAAATCCCTTTCATCCTTCCTGTTCTTCTGTAGACTCGAATGGCACCAAATATGCCCCCTTCTTTATCAGATAAACAGATTCTTGCCACAGCTCCAGCGGCCTCTGATATTCTTTTATATCCCCCTTGCTTTCCTCTTTTTATAAGGATTAAGTACATTCTATTTGGTTCCTCCGGCATGATTCTGCTATGATCATAATTATAATACAAGGCTTATCCGATTTTGACGTTCATACAAAGATATGAAAAGCAGCAAGCATCTAGCAACACTGCGTGCACCCGCTCTGATTGTCTTTCTGACTTTGAGGAGCCTACACCTTCCAGTTTATACAGAATTGAAAATTTCAATTGGCATCAAGGAGATCAACTAAAATTTTGATAGTGCCAAGTTTCTATTTTAAATGTAATTTTGGCTTTTCTTCTTTAATTTTCTTTCTGCTCCACCGCCTACCCCCTACCCACCCCTCCTCTTCTCTTCTGTGACTGCGTATCCGAAAGGGTATCTGAAATCAACGGTGGAAAGTTCGCATGAAAGGCTACCTTGTAATTTGTGGTTATGTGAAGCTTTTTGGCGTCGAATGACACTGAAGGAAATGCACTTAGACACTCATAGTAATGATACTCGGTTCGTTTCCATTTGACACCTACCGTACATGTTCGTTTATCGTAACGAACGGATCTTCTAGTTAAAAAATTCGAATACGAATTTGGAAATTGACATGTCGGTGGCTTTTAACCGTAGACATTTTGTCAGAGCTTTCATTTGTGGTGGAGAATATCCCCTTCGGATTTCGACTAAGAAAACAAACGCCACCCAAAAACAAAAATACTCAAAATGGGAGTTGAATGACACTTTTTCTTCAGCTGAAGCTTAAGGGTTGGTGTTGGTGGGACTTCAAGGGTTAGACGCTCCAATGTTTAGAAAGAAGATGAAGGTAGAAACTCGAATGGTTCTTCATACTTCCGCCTCAAATTTCATTTTGTCAGCCTTGACTATAATTTTTTGATACTAATGTACGTCGACAGAGATGCAATCAAAATATTACAATTGTTAATACGAAAACTACAATGAAGCAGAATCAGAAACGATAGCTGTGTGACAAGTACATCAGTACAAAAATGTAATAGGTAGTCGGCTGATCACAAATTTATCATTTCTAACTCTACTATGAATGAGTAGAATTCCAAATGATAAATGTATGATAAGAAAAGATGTACATTAATATAAAAATGTAATGTTTAGTCAGCTTATCACACATTTATCACTTCTGATTCTACTGCAATCGTTTATTTCGGATCAACAAGAACAGCCGCCGCCTAACGTTACACCAACTTCTTTGCCACAACGAAGCCTTCCATCCGCTCACAACAGACATGTACTCCTAAGGACATAGGAGAGGAAATAGGACCTGTAACTTTATCATGCGATTTTTTTGGGCTGCTACTCTTAAGGTCACAGAGAACAATTACAACTACACGAAAAGTGCAGCATTTCATAAGCAAGTGATCTCACCATCACCCAACCGGGCAACTCATTGCACTTCCACTCGGGTATTGCACCGAGAAGAAAAAGGCATCGGATAAAGTCCAACACATCACGCCCTCATGTAACAATAAATACAAACTTGGCACGTTATCCGGTAAACACAATCGATTTTCCAATATGAACAAACTGCCTACAAGTGAGCCACACTGCAAAAAGAAATACAACAGCAGCACCAATCTGCAGCAATATACTCGAAATTACCACATAAAAGGAAAGTAATGTCAAACTAGTCATGTACTCTTCTTCACTCCTGTTTTTCCAATTCTCCCATCCTTTCTATAATGGCCTGCAGTTTTTCAAGATAGATTAGTAAACCCAGGCTAAAACAGTTCATAACCAAAAAATGGAGTGCGTGCAGATAATTTTGGTGTCAAGCATTTGTTTGTTTGGCCCTAACTTTCAACGGTCGAATATTTACCTTCTTGCTTGTTTCTTGTAGTTCCCCAGCAAGAATGAATTCATCTAGTATGAGATACACCTTAAAAGAAGAAACTGACCATTAGAACATTCAATGCACATAACAAATTTAATACCAGCACAATCAAGTGGCAGGATGAAAATAAGCTTCCAAAAGGTTTTACATCGACTTTGTCAAAATAGGTCCTCCATAGCTCTTAAAGCTTTTCTGAATAACTTAAGGTTTCATCCTTTCCCAATCCCCGTTTAAAAAGGAAAGCCAAATATGTCAGAGTACTGATTTTCCTACACAAGTCTACTAGGCTGCAAAGTTTGCCATATCAGTTTGAAAAAGGTAGAATGAAAAAAGAGAACCACCATTACATAATATGCTTCAAGGAGAACCAAATTCATCACAAGAATGATGTCATTTTATATTTACTGGTATATTATACTCACAAGATTGTTCCATTTCAGTACACTACACATGAAAGTTGCCATATCTAAGGAAATCCCTACATATTATATTTTGTATGTTGAAGTATTAAAAGCATACTGCAAAGTTGCATTATCCAGCACATTTTTCTTTCTTTCTTTTGGCAAAGAAGACTCCCAGCAAAGGACACAGGAAATAACCATCACAGAAGGTTGATAAGAAACTTCAGAAAACAAATCATTATGTAATCACTACTAATAGACAGATAACTATCTGCAGCCTTCGAATTGAAGCATGACTTGGTAATTGCATTCACCTAAGATATACTATCTTTATCTCAAACATATCTCCTCTCCCAAAAGAAGTTGATACTTGAAATGTTAACAAAATTGGAACTAAACTAAATCACTTATTTTTTTTCACAAATCAATTGAAGTCCAGAAAATGCGCAACAGATAATTTTAAGACCTAATGGACTAAGAAAACAGAAAATGGATGTGGACAGGGACAAGTAAGAGTTTGTAACAAAGCCAGGTAATGCAGAAGGTTAGAACAAGCATGAAACGATTAAGCCTCAAACAGAAACAGAATATATCAAACCTTGTGAAAATTGAACACCAAGTCTAGCTCACATACATTGCTGAAGAAATGGTCAAGTATCTCCACAAATAAATGGATGCACTCAAGATATGCTAACTCGTTATCTGTTATGTCAACACACAAAGAGAAGAATAATCCTGCATATCGCCGATAAATAACCTTGTGCGTCCGGAACTGCAAGCAACACCATGGAAAAAAGTCATAACAGGACCAAGAAAGCAAAATCATCCATTAGACATAACACCAAAAAGAAGAAATCCCCTAAGGTATGAAGTAAATATGGAAATGCTAACTATGAAATATAAAGCCTTAAAGGGCCGGTTTAGCTTCCAAGGTGAATATTACCAGTCGTCTGCATGCCAAGTATCAAGTGACCATTATCTTCAACATGGTTCAAGTAAACAAAAGATACAAACCTACTCTATCTCCTTTTATAATTGAAGCTGCAATTGAGCTCTCTAAGATTTACCCCAAGTGTCATAAATCATAATTAAAAAGCAAACACATGATCCTTATGTAATTCTAACTCAGCATACCAGGTAAAATCAGCTTTAGCTTTTTAAGAAAAAGAAAAAGGAAAAAGCTTTGACTCAAAATATGAAACTTTACAACCACTGCACGAGCAAATTAAGGAAACCAATCTACAAAAGTGGACCCAGAACAACAAGCAGTCACGGATGGACTCAAAATAATAGCCAAACTTACTTCAACGAAGTTGGTGAACTTGGGATCTCTGTTCACAACTAGACGGTGAACCTACGACAATTTATGCAGAAAAAATGACATCAATATGAATAGTTCTAATTTGATCCAAATTTGAAAAGGGAAGGATGAGAGACAACTATAGACAAAAAAAATACCTCGTATTCGACTTTGTGCTTCTCGGATTCCTCGAGGGGAATGTAATACTTGGCCAGGCGAGTCTTGCCTTGTCTATTCTGCAGCAGTATGAATCGGATCTGCCATTTTCAATCAATTAAATTAAAAAAAAAAGATCAGCTAACATACAAGAAGCGAAGGCAAAATTTGGACAAGTGAAAACTATCAGCAATTTCTTCGATTAAAAAATTACCATCTTTCAAAAATATAAACGGATCTGGAGATGGAAAACCGTGTGAGGGCAAATACGGGAGATCAGAGATGAGAAATAATCTTTTGGGACGGAGAGGTCAAGCTCCAGATAGAAGAGTATCGATTGCCAGCTACTTTTCCAACGACCAATTTGCCCGCCCGCAAATGATCGCTGCTGTGACGACCCGTTCTTTCTCTTTCTCTAACCTTTTTTTTTTCCCCTTTTAGTTTTTCTATTTTACCATTTCACCTTCATATGAAGCGGAGCCCACTTATAATTTCTTCTTCCCTTGGGGTTCAGCGATTTAAACTCACCATATTTAGTGAACAAATCGTAATTCTTATCTATAAATTAATAAAGAATATAATAAGACAAGTACAATAATTTATATTCATATATCAGTGTCATATATTAATATTAATATTTTGTATCTTATTAATCAATTTAAGTAATACTTTTTTTCTGCCTAAACTGTTAACGTCCCACAAAAACGTAGTTGGTTGTCAGAGATAACATTCGCAGGAACCTGCATAGAACAAACGACGTAGAGGTCCGGAACTATTGATTCTAAGAGAATCTTATGATGATTAAGCAGTTATAGGTTCAGTCATAGTTGTAGATTTATAAAATATAGAAAAACTTGTCTCAAATTTTGCTAGTTATAGTTGCATATTTTCTTGTTGTATCATTCATCCAACCCTTTTTTGTTAAGTGTTGTTTTCTCTCTTTTATATGCACCAGGCAATCGGTGCATGTTGAGGAGCTATGAGGAGATGACATGTGTGCTGCTACGATGGCTGTTTGCGTTTGCATGGCGCACACGTGGTGCCCTTACCCCTAAAAGCGTGGTCGAGTAACGCAATTGAGGTAACGAACTCTGAATCGGTCTGTAGCAAACAGTTAGAATATGTCGGTTTCGGTGCGAGACGACTGGGCTGAAATTAGGTTCTATACGCATCCCGAGCCAAGAGGAAGGTTGCTTGCACTTACCAGCGCTTTTATGTGGTCGTATGATGTTAACCGTGATACACGAACTGAACACATTTGTCATTATCTAGAAGTTTGACCCCATCATAGTCCACTCAAGTTAACCTCATATCCAATATCTTTTTTGTAAATTCACTAATCACATCAAACAACAACAATAAAAGCTCATTTTTGACTTCAGAATGCTTCCAGTATCGTTGACTTAAATACCCGAAGGATGTGATTACCCCTTTGCCCTTGAACTCAGAAGCTTTATCAACGAACACCGGAAAGTGCTTTTGAGAACAAGTGGGAGTGAAGGCTCCTGTCTGGAGCTCATCAGATTCGTTGAAGTAGGATAAGTGGCGTTTGGGAGCTTGTCAACGGCGAAAATGTTGGTGGTGATTGATGGGGTGGAGGAAATTTGAGGGGGGTTTTGGTAGCTAGAGGAGGGGGGAAGAACAAGTGGCTATTGGTGGTCTATACGTTTTTATATGAAAGAACTTGGTCATCTTAGACATTTTCTTGGATCGCAAGTTGAACAAATGGAAGATGGAATTTTGCTACATCAAGGAAAATATGCTACTGACTTGTTAAAAAGGTTTGGTATGTTGTTTTGTAAACCTGTGAATACTCCCCTAGAACCGAATGTGAAGCTTAGTGCTTTCGAAGGAGAAGAAGTTGATGATGTTGTTATGTATCGGCGATTGGTTGGAAGTTTGATTTATTTAACACTAACTAGGCCTGATATTTCTTGTGCTATTGGAGTAGTCAGTAGATTTATGCAAAGTCCAAGGAAGCCGCATATGGAAGCGGCTAAGCGTGTCTTGCGGTATGTTAAGGGAACTATTGGCTATGGCGTGATGTATAAACGTGAAGTGGAGCTTAAGCTAATAGGATTTTGTGACGCTGATTACTCTGGTGATTTTGATACTCGAAGGTCAACTTCAGGGTTTGTTTTCATGTTAGGATCCGGTGCAATATCATGGTGTAGCAAACGTCAACCTACAGTGTCTTTATCATCCACAGAAGCAGAATATAGAGCAGCAGCTATGGCAGCCCAAGAGTGTGTTTGGCTTGTGCAAGTTCTTAAGGACTTGTACCTACATAACGGCGGAAGTGTTAAATTGCTGTGTGATAATTTTTCCTCTATTCAACTAGCTGAGAATCCAGTTTTTCATGCAAGAACTAAGCATGTTGAAGTGCATTATCATTTTATTAGAGAAAAAGTGTTGCAAGGAGAAATTGAACTGCAGCGTGTTAATACTCAAGATCAAGTTGCAGATGTGTTCACAAAAGAGTTTAATGGAAACAAGCTAGTGCACTTTCGTCATCAACTGGGCATGAAGAACTTGGCACAAATCGATGGTTGCGGCGAGTTGGTGTTGAGGGGGAGAAGTGAAGACATGGTCAACACCTAACTAGATGATTAGTTGTTTAGTTAAGTGTTATCCATAGTTTGGTTAATATTTATCTCCTTTAGTTAATTTGTAATTATCTTAGAATAAACTCCTACTTTTGGGGAGTGAGTGGTGTAGTGTAGATAGTTGAGTTGTTGGTTCCTAGTTTGTAGGAAAGTGGGTGAAAGCACGTTTCACCTTGTTTTGTCCTAGTCGTTGGTTATGTACGTGCAAGTGTGCACGGGCAGTTTTTTTTTTCATGCAATGCAAAAATAAAGAAATACATTATATCCATCGAAAAGAATTCTTCTTGACTTTTTGATATTATTCATTCGGTTTGCTTGCTTTCGTTTAGTTTTTTGTTCCTTTGATTCTCGTTAGTTTCATCAATTACATGTTGTCCCATATTAATACTCCATCGAAATTGGTGAGATGGTTTAGGTTAGGGATGTAAATGGTCCATAAATCAATCAATGCCAATCCCATCCAAATTGGTGAAACATTGATGCAAACGTTACAACTCCAACAACCACAGTACAAGATGATAAAACAATCTCCAACTCCCCACCCCCCGCCCCCTCGCCCAAACACCTAAGATTCCAAAGCTTTGTAGATGACGACGAAACAAGGTAGTATAGCCCTCGGGTTATACACATAAAGCTCCTCTATACTCGAGTACGCTCCCCCGTATCCAGCCACCGAGTCATAGCTCCCTCCCTCCTCCTCCGGCGACGCCGAGTCCTCCGTCAGCCGCTTCACCCTGCCGGCTATCACACGACACACCAACATCGCCCTAAATGTCGCGTCAGTCCCACCGAGGAAATCGTGGGCCCTACCACTGCTGGCAGTTGTGCGGACCCCACTAGACCTGCTCCCTTGGAATCCGTGCCGGATGATTGTGCACACCCCGCAGCCTGGCATTGAGCCGCACAAGCTGGAGGAGCCTCGTGAGCCTAGGGAGCAAGTGAGCTTTGTGCAGTGGAATCTTAGCAGCTCGTTTCCGTCGGCGGCGCATCTGGGGTTTTTCTTGGTGCTGCTTTTGGCTCGAATCTTGACTGCGTCCCTGCAGTCTTCGAACCGTTGGATGGTGCGCTGAGTGTTGTGGACTTTTAGTATACGTTCGATGTTGCAGATGGGATTGTCCTTCTTGAGCCAGCTTGATTTGAATATTATTTCCACTATGTTGCGGCTCGAATCCTCGGGCCCCAGCTCAGAAACTGCATCATGCAAATTTCTATGGTTATGATCATTATCACCTTGGCTTATGATAGTCATACTCTTAGCAAATAGGATATTGTGGACCCTCACCAGCAAAAGCAAAAGAGACATATCCTAGTCGTGGCCGGGAAAATCATTTCAATGTAATCTTTAAATGTTAGATATAATTACGTGATTTCAGGGATGAATAATGTATTCAAACATGCCTTATGTTATGTACATTCCAAAATGGATTCGTTTGTATTCATTAGAAAATTTTCAAGACACATGTGACGGCGCAATTCTTTTGAGATATAAAAATTTGACACATAATGCTGCTTGTATGCATAACTTTTTATTAATATTATAGAAATGGATACATGCAACATCGATCTGGGAAAAATTAACCAATAATATAGCACAGTGCACATCTATCTCTCCCATGATTTAATGCAATTCAAAAAGAGTTTCAAGTTTACAGTACAAAGATTACTAAAATTTAAACTAGTTCTCCGTGATTCAGGGTGAACTGGCATATAAAAAGCAAAACTTGCGCTTTTATTGGTGGGGGACCAAATTTAAGAGGTAAATAACGTGCAACGAATAAGAACGCGCCACGAAAGAAAGCAGGGCCGTATTGGAGGTGGAACCTTGTACTATTTTAGTCCAGGGTGAGTACAAGTAACGAAGAAGGTGGCGGGGCCTGTGTTAATATATATGGTGTTAAAGCGGCATTCTAGAAAGAGAAGGAATAGATTTATGGAAGATCCAGGTTATAGTACGCACCATAAATGGGGTTTCTGTCTACCTGTCTTGGATAAAAAGAGGTGTATCCGATTTTTCCTTGTTTTTGTGAACCACCATTTAGCCGCTTTCTTTTATTTACAAATGTATCGAATCAAAGAGGTATAAAAAAAACATACAATTACAATGTAAGTTATCATTTAAGTAGTAACCAAGCTACACCTTAGTAAAGTCTTAATTTCTTTGTAAATGTTACTGAATGGAGATTTGATTAGAACCGTTGATATCGCACTAGCCATATGAATGGAGTTCCCCCTTAAATGTCGCAAATTATTCAACTTCTATTGGAGGAAAAAGGTTTCTGTACTATATCTTTGTGGGTTCACTTTTGTTTTACATAAGGTATTGAGTAATGTTTTCAAAACTTCAAATGCTGACGTTAACAAAAGAAACAACTCAAAATTACAACATAAAATTCAAACTGGATCTAAAAGTAAATGTCATTGCATTTTTTCATATACGCCATGGTTTGAATATATGTCATCTGTCTATGTGTACAAAAACATAAGTAGCAACCTTAATGGAAATCGAATTGCCAAAGTGATTGAGAATTATCTTTTAAAAATACATGCATAACTCATACATATTGAAAAGTCAAAATTTGACTTGTATTTTAATTATCTTAAATACAATTATTGACATATTTTTTACCACCCGAAGTTAACATGCAAAAACACTACAAATTCCGGTTGAATATAGCAGGGGAAAGAAAAAAGTGAGCTAATACAACAGGATGAGAGAATAATAGTTACCCGCATGCCTGACAGCTTGATGATGCTCCAAGCTCTCTATTTTAGGAAAGACCTCCCCACATTCTGAACAAGCGCAGATTGTTGTTCTTGGCATTGGGTATCTGCAACATTCATCATTCATAATTTTGGCCAAACACTTTCCATCAGCCCACATATCCATCAAAGTTGACCAAATCATCCAACTTTTCCCCATTAACACTTCACGACAATTTCAACTCATTGACACTCTGGTACAACATGCCGATGATTTTATCACACACAGTACGATTAGTGAAGGTTGAATCATTTAACCCCAGGCCCCTCTGTTCCCTTTGTAATACTTTATGAATCACGTAAACCGAGTGATGGAATACTAGATAGTCCTTAATACAAAGATTTCACACTCATAAGGGTCCGAGTCAAACTTGCTTCAGTACAAATATTTCACACTCATAACAAGATTCTAACGGTTTACCTGCCTACATCATCATTTTACCACCCATCATGGTACTCTTCACTATGTTGTGTGCTCGGTTAATATATTACAACATATTACCGTTAATGTAATAGACTGACTTTTTTTCTAACGGCCCCCCACCCTTTTCTATATATATGAAGATTTTGCTGCCTTATGAGTTTTTTACCAAACAAATTAAACAAATTTGACACATAATAAAATTTCATAAAAACATATTGCCTGATATCACAAATATCGCCACAGGAATTAAAATGATATCATATTAAATATTCTATATTATTTATAAATTAAGTTTGTTATATTAAAATTATCGAGCAAAGATGATTTAAGTAAAATACATCCAAATATGATTTATAATCAAGATTATAAACGTGTCCCAAAGAGTATAAACTTTCTTTAGATGAAAGAAAATACCTGCTGGGATCAACTATACTGTGGCACTCATAACAGCCAGAGAGCTTTCTGAATTGCATGCCTCTAGCTCTAGAAGAAGAAGAAGATGACCCTCCTGCATAAGCTGTTGAAGCACTGGTATTATTTGATCTAGTAGAACCAGATAATGATCTGGAAGAAGATGATCCATGGCCAGATTTCTTACTAAGAAGCCTTGTTTCTTGACACACACTGCTAGTTTCCGGGGAATTATCTGCTCTATGAACCACCCTACAACTGTTCCCATTCACGACATCTCTAATCGAGCAAATAGAACTACAAGTGGAACCCAATCTGGGATATACGCCGGCAGCCGGCGGCGGAGGCTTAGAGGGATCATGAATTTTTGACCCTTCGATCTGTTTGCAAGTCAAGTAGTTCTTGATTTGGTCCCATGAAGATGATGCTGGTTGTCTTGGTGGTGGTTGTTTCTTCCTAGGTTTGATCGATGAATGTTTCTTTTTTATGTCTGAAGAGGATGCCGGCGGTAAGGAAGTAGGCAGATCCATTACAAGTGAGGAGAGAGAGAGATTGAGAAAATCTTGGAAACTCAGAAGACAAGTTGTTCTGCAACTTTGCTTTAACTATAATGGAAATGGAAAAGAGGTGGAGGGATCCAAGATTTGTAATAACTAATCAGGAGGCAGAAGGGAGGTTGGACTGACCTTTCCCTCGTGGCCTTGGTCTTTACTTGTTCACCTCTTATTTTATAGGAAAATGATTATGTCATTCTTTTTTATTTATTTTTACCAATTTTCTATGATTGTACTTCGATTATTCATAGGGTCAACGTTTTATTCGAGATATTGTCACTTTATTGTATGAGACTAGACAAATGCGATATGTCATCACTTAAATTCATATTATTGTATCGCACACCAGGAACAAATACATTATCATATGTATAATATTGTATTAGTAACATAATGCTGTGACGATACAAAGTTTAAGAATTAAGAGATCCACATAACCCATTCAATGCAATGGTGATAAGGTCTACAGAAAAATGTGATGGTACACATATTTTCAGAAGAGTTCTAAAGCCACTAATTTTACGCTCAAGTGCAAATGGTTGAATAAGTATTTTTATTTTATTTTCAACTTATTAGAGGTATGTCCAATAAAATAAACTAAATTAAGAGAAAATGAAATATTCACAAGACAGTTCTTGTTTAAATAAGAGATCCGCGCATGTCATCTACTTCCGGGTAGACACAACAAATGACCAAAATGATTAAAACATAATGACACAAGTGCTATTACAAAATTAAAGTATATATTAATTGATGGAGTACAATAACCTTTGTTATTTGGATTACTTCTCTGATTCAACAAGATTTCGCGTGTTCACTTCAGTTTACTTGTCTCACATCTCAATGACAGATGGCATAATTCTATTGGAAATATTCCACCATGACATCACTCTACTTGGTGTGGCGTGTATAGGAAATTTCACACTATTAATATATATATGTTTTCCCCTCTCATAAGCACAATCAAGCTTTTGTCCTTCTTCAATCCCTCTGTGTTGTTCGTTATATGAAATAAAGTATATGAAAACCGTACTTCAAAGTGTATATATGATTATTTAAGCCAACAGACATAAATGAGTGAGACTATGAGCTAGATTCCCAAGTGATAACTATTTTGGAGCAAAATGTCATATCCTATTCCTGAGGGTTACCACCGATTTAGTCCCAAAGAGCATTATGGAGGATGCAAATCAGGAGCCCAGCAGCCTTTTAGGTTGGATGAGGACTTACGCACTGACCACACAAGGTGTTCCCTAGCAAGCAAGGCTTTCGGCCTAACAGCATTGGAACATCCACATTATATACGTTCTTGGAATCGAATTCTTGATCTTTTAAAACAAATCATAAACTAAGTAGCAACTGAGTTAAACCCTGAGAGCAAATGATAATAACTCATAAGTTGAGTGGATGAGCCTGGTCCCTCGTGTACACTAGTTTCTGTTTCTTGGGATATCCATCTAAGCTATATAATTGGAGGTCATACATTGGATTTAGACAAACACTGATGCATGTGGAAGCACAAGCTGATAGCTACCGGACGGCAAAACCAAAAGTAGCCCACCTCTCTTTTAGGTATTTGTTTACTATTTTAGTATTTACAATGCCATTTTAAAGTGAAGCAACCAAGAACTTGCACAAACTATCTCTACCTTGATGTTCTATTTGAAAGTGCAAAAATGTCAAGGGGAATGGTACGTTTTTCTAGTTGCAAAAAAGCTAAATCCTTGGCCTTCATGAGTTTTTTTCTGTCTTAGCCTTGTAGGATTGTATGAATGATGTAAATCAGAAACTCAACAGTCTTTTAGATTATTAATAAAACGTGGCCTAAATGGTATGTTTTTCTAATATATATATAAAGGTGCCAATTGATATATTGATTTGGGTAGGTGTGAAGTTGAGAATTTGATCATGAAAGCTTAATCTCTCTCTAGTTATACCAACTACTAACAAATCAAAGTACCCTTAAAGTATGATCATCGTCTTCCTTCTCACTCTTTTTTTTCTCCATATTCCTCATTGTGTGAGGGTAAGCTTTTCTATGGCTAATGAAGGAGGGAAAGGAGTGAGCGAGACATATTCTTTCTATGGCTAATGAAGGAGGGAAAGGAGTGAGCGAGACATATTCTATCAGAAAGATTATAGAGACAATCGGTCGATCATTTTCAAAAGAAAAAGTGAATCAATCATTTGAAGAGGAAAGAGTGTCGATCCTTTTCTAAAAAATGGACAGAAATATTGTCTTGTCTCAAAGAATATATAAAGGTGTCCCAACTTATTCATAATATAGACTATAGTTTTAACGATTGAGATTGAATATAGGAAGATATGTCTTAATATAACAGAGATTTGACATTAATTATACCCGATAATTATCATATGGAATTCATACATGAGCAACTGTTACCAGGTCAAATCAACTACATTCCAAATGACTAATTTACATTTATTATTATTATTATTATTATTATTATTATTATTATTATTATACCCTCTCATTTTCACGTCACCTTACATTTGTACATTTTACTTAGATGGAAATTTATCATGTTTTGACGTCAAGTTTGTCAATATGTAATCACTCTTCCTCTGATTCCCAGGTTGGAAGGTCCAGACAAGTTTCCAAGTAGTGGCCAAGATGCCAGTTACTTATCCATTTAGTGACTAGCTTCTTGTAATATATATATATATATATATATATATATATATATATATATATATATATATATATATATATATAATAAAAGTTGATGAAGAAAATAATCCTATAATTATAGATGAAGGAACAATATCTGATTCGGTTGCTACACTTATATTATGTATATCCTTACATTTTATAGGAGATCCATCACATATTAAAGATAAAAATGCTGAATTATTAGCAAATCTAAGATGTAGAAAACTTAGTGATTTTCAATTGTATAAAAATACTTTTCTAACCAGAGTCATGATTAGAGAAGATTCTAATCAGCCATTTTATATATATATATATATATAGACACACACACACACATGTATACATATATACTATAACTCATAATCGAAGATACACTGGCGCAGGATCAAATGACCAGGTGTATAGGGTTGTTTCAGTTTTGAAGCCTGAGTGCAAAGCTATTAGGAATAGGGGATGAGATGCAAGACCAGCAGGTAAGATATGATTCCAAGAAACCATTAAGTCAATTTAAGTCATAACTTGGGACCGCCGACACCTCCTGAACATTTATAGTTAAAACTAGATGCACCACATATTTTGGGAAGCACATGCTGCCTGCCTACACATGGAAATAGGACTAAAGAAATAAGGGCTTGATCTCCAAAGATCTTTTGGGACTGGTATACATCTTCATGTGAGAGGTCAATTTGACATTAGGATTTACAGTTTTGTTACTTTGCCGTTACAAAAGGAACAAAAAAGAGGAAAGGAGAGGAAACTGACACAGAAGCAGAGATATATGTTTTGGTAACGGAAAAAGTCTTCATCTTTTATTCATGACTAAATTCACATGTTTACATATACACTTCTTGATACGGACATAATGCATATTGTATGATGTAATTAAGTATATAAAAAATATATCATCATACTTGTGGTAACAGGGAAGTCTTCAAATTTTACTTACGACGAAACTCATATGTCTGCATGTAGACTTCTTTGATACAAATATGATGTATTAAATATACAGAATAAATACTATCATAGTTTTGGAACGAAACTCACATGTCTAGATATAGACTTATTGATACGGACATGTGGTGCAATATACTTAAATAGACAGAGGAAACAATCATAGTCCCCCGGTAGAACACGGAAATAAACCCAAAAAAGAAATGGTTTTACGCTTCAAGGCAATTCGCTTGTATCAAAGAGACGACTGTATACGGTAAGTAGAATTTTCATACAAGTACACTACATGGTACAGTTAAAGACTTGAACAAAGACTATTCTATTATGCAAATACTTTCTTAAAGCCAAAACCAAGTTGTTGAGCCAAATCATGACCAGTATATTGTTAATTAACATCTTGTAGTTAGTATATACGCGATTGACCTGATCCCTTCACGACATATTAAGTACTGATTGTTAATATATTAGACACCCATGACCTAAGTGTATGATTGCCATAAGTGTTTACTATTTAACCTTCCCTTTTGGGGCGTGACTTTTGGGCATAAATTGGAACTGAGAAAGCAACTTGTGAGCCAAGACATGTAGTGCATAGTCAAGATTCCAACCATTAGGAAAACGAAAAGCGCCAGAGCCAAACGAAAGGAGCTACCCATTTGCCATTTTGCCCATATTTCCCATCTCTTCTGACACAGCATTTACCAGCAACGTGCAAGGTTTCCCAAATTTAAAGTCTTATAGATTACATATATATTTTTTTACTCCTATCCAAGATCTATCACCTTTAACAAATGATATAAACTATTAAATGATGGTCCATACTCCATAGACTTTAAGACAAATAGAACTTCTCTAATATTTGACGTTATCAATTACAAAATAAAACATAATTAAATAAACCGTGAAAACCATTAACTATTGAATAATACTAACAAGATGACTTGACTTGACATAGCCATGTCCTTAACATCACCAGTGACGCCTCTATAATATCTACCAAAGTGATCCAAAGGAGTTTCTTATATGATAGACTCATTAGTGTATGGTTTATAATCGCTAAGTCATGTATAATTTTCAAAAAAAAATTGATATAACAACAACATTACCTCATTGTCTTAGAGGCTTTCGTCTATTGCGAGGTATGTGGGGTCGGATGTACGCAACCATACTCATGTGTTAGAAATCCCCGATGACCCATAATGGAAATTGCGTCAAGCTGTGTCGCTCAACTGATACTTCACAATATAAGATGCGCAACCAATTTAGTGGTTTCAAAACATATGAGGAAACACTCATGGATGGGTTCAGTTGAAAAGAAATTTTGCACCAAGTTGAGAAGAGGGTGGCCTGCTCAATTATATTTTCTTCTAGATCCAAACCCATATTTGTTTAACCGATCCACTCATTCTACTGTTCTATAGCCGTCCGTGTTTAACTGCCAGCAACTCAAACATGCAGTAGCGTTTAGTATGATAGGAAATAATCAATGTCCTTTCTCTTTTCTTTTCTCTTAAATATTGAGAATTTGAAGTCTTAAATATTCGACTTCAGAAGTACCGGGTCATTCGTTGTATCGAACATTTATCTCCATCTATTGATAGAGGCCCTCAAGCAAATGTTGTAAAAGAAGGGTGTCTTTTCTGTCTAGCTAACAATATATAGGATAATATATAAGTTGAGACTGACATATAAGACCTACATTAAATCTACAAGTTCCATGCCGATGGTTTTCATACAATTCCACAAAAACAGCCTTTTCATTCAAAGTTTAACAAAGTTTTCAGAGCAGAAGGCTTATGTCCATTCTGTTACCAATTGCTTAACATTGCGATAATTGAAGAATATGAATTACTAATGTTTATTGGAGAAGTAGTAAGCGAAGGGCAAAAAGGGATAAAAATATGTTCGTCGACAGCAGGGTTCGAACCTGCGCGGGCGAAGCCCAACAGATTTCAAGTCTGTCTCCTTAACCACTCGGACATATCGACTCATGCGACGAGTGCAGAAGGTAAACAACATATGTTTTCCAATGGCTAAGTCATACTGAATGGATAATATAATAGCATAATGTTACATATAAACAAAATTTGAATAATATACACGTCACTCTGCCAATTAAGTTATAACTATTGCATCTTGTTTGGAGAAGCTATTTTAGCCAACTGCCTCCTAATTAAGAGTTAAGAGATCAAGTTACAAGCATTGGTATCATTTAGTTGGGAGATTTACCATTCGATGCGAAACTCTCAAGATCCAATAGTCCCGTATTGTGAGTTTTTTTCACTTAAATTTCCTATACAAAAGAACTACAAAGATTTACCTAGCTTCACGCAGAAGGAAAATGCAGCTACTGCACAAAATCGTCTTTGTTTTCCTAAATTAACCTAAAGGTTCTCTGCATTAGCAAGGGAAAAAGTGATGACCAAAATGTTAAGGTTTGAGTAGAAACCATGCAACTAATTAGTATCCTAGCTATGAGGAAAGCAGACCACACGTCCCTTGCTACCATTCAGTCTCATTGTTGTACTTTCAAGCGAAACAAAAATCTCCCTTAATTTTGGTTCCTCAAAGAGATCCAAAGCCGCATAGTAGAGCTGGTCACCGATCCCCTCTATCTCATCCAAAGCCTTTGTGCAGTTCGTTATTGTAAACCTCTCGTCCTTTCTTGACATAGCACCCATTCGCAGCCTTGAAGCAGCAACCATCAAGGCTTGTGCCATTGTGTCGTTTAATTTCTCACCCAGTTTCACATTGCATGATGCAAAGCCCTTCTCTCTTGGAAGCTTCTCTTTCTTTCTGGAATATTATTTATCATGTTCTGTGGTGATGAACCATTTTCTTCTAGGATTGTTGGTGTGGCATGGGGCTCAGGACACAGAGCCCCGCTTTCAGGACCTACCATATGTACAGCAGGACACTTGTCTAGCAGCTCATATTGACTTGACTGATCATATTTTCCATCAAACACCTGAATCAGCAAATATGATACTCAATTGGTCATATACAGGACACTCCTTAATCTTAGTTGTCTCTGTAGGCTTCTCTTGCACCTGTTAGTAACAACAAAAGAAATTCACTGAAAAATCAAAATGCATGGGAGAAAGAAGAAAAAGTAAAAGGTTGCTCAACTAGATCAAGAAAAATACTCCATGTTTTCCCAGAAGTCAAGACCGATGTATCGGTAGTCTTCCATTTTATCATGCTGATCAAAGGCAAATTTTAAATTGCTATAACGTGTCCGGAGGATATTCAAGTGCTTCCTTAGCTGGTTGTTGTTAAAGTTAAGACTTGTCTGTCTATTGAATTCATCGCGTATATGATTCCACGTCTTCCTGTCAAACACATAGTTTCAACATTTTCCCAGCTGAATCTGCTCAACAGTCGAGGCATGGCGTCCATCTTGTCCTCATGCGCCCTTGCTTGTGTTTCTGTTCATTGTTTCATCGTCCATCTGTAGGTCAAGCATTGGAAGCTTCAGTTGGTCGGCTAGGAGGACATCCATCTATTAGTCAAATATTCCCTGCACTTCAGAAGCTTCAACCCAAATAACAAAAACGTCATTCTTTCTTGATTTCCTTCCAAACTTATTCTGTTCTACCTTTCTCCATAGACTTTTTGTAAAATTTTAATTTTTTTTTTCAACCCGAAAAGTGGTCGGCACCACAACTTGGATGTTTTCAAGTAATATTTTTATATTTGATTTATCCTTGCACTATTTTCATTAAATCAAAATCTTCAAACTTGACCATCGTGAGTATTATTTTTTTTAATTTGATAAATGATTCTACCTTCGATGATTTTGTAAAAATATCTAAAACTTGTTCTCTAGTTGGACAATAATCAATGGCGATCTTTTTCCTCGTACTAGAACACGAATGAAGTGAAATTTGATATCAATGTGATTGTTTCGTCCATGAAATACTGGATTCTTCGATAACTCAATCGTTGATTTGTTATCTCAATGAATCTTTGTTAGTTTATCTTGTTCATGATGTAAAGACCAAGAATATATCTAAACTATAACGATTGAGTAGCAGTGTTTGATGCTGCTATATAATATGCTTCAATAGTATATAAAGCTACCACTTGTTGTTTCTTTGAAGACCATGAGAAAATAAAGGATCCCAAGAAAAATGCATAGCCTAATGTGCCTTTTCTTTTTATGGTGTCACTAGCTCAATCACTATATGTGTATCGTAGAAGAGAAATATCATTAGCACAAAAATAGAATACACCATGACATTCATGCCTCTAACATGTCTCAAAATCCGTTTAGCTGATTATAAGTGTGATTAATGTGTTGACACCATGAAAAGATTGATAAGTCGAGCATCATATGTTATATTCGGCTTAGTCACAGTCAGTATCTCAAGTTTTCAACTAGTCTTTAGAAGTATGTAGGATCAACTATCTCACATATAGCATCTTTTGTTAAATCCAACTCTTCTTCAACCAGTGTTAAGATGAGTTTTTACAAACTTCATCTTAAGCATTATTAGAATATCACCATCATATTTTTTTTTGAAATGAATATTCCACTATCCATTTGATAAGCTTTCCAACTAAGAAAGTAAGACATCAGACAAAGATCTATCATTGAAAAATGACTAATGATGTCCTCACTGAACTCAGAAATCATTTTAACATTGTCACTAGTAAAAATAAGATCATCAACATATATGCATACAATAACAACATCTCCTCTATCAGAAAATTTTACATGTAAAGTATACTCATATAGACATCTTGACATAAGAATTGATACGATTATACCATGCTCATTGAGCTTGTTTGAGCCCATACAAAGTCCTTTTCAACAAGTAGACTTTACTTTCTTATCTTTTAATCATATAACTATCTTGTTGATCAACATAAATTTTCTCTTTAAAACACCATTTAAGAAAATAGATTTGATATGCATTTGGTAAATCTTTCATGTACTTTATGTGACAATAGAAATAATTATACGAACTGTGCCAAGTCTAGCAACAGGAGCAAAAACCTTTAAATAATAAATGCATGCCTTCTGTTTATACCATTTTACAACAAATCCTTCTTTTAAGTGATCCACCTCTCTATTTGCTTTGTACTTTATTTTGTACGCACATTTGACTCTGATAGGTTTCTTTCTTGGTGGAAGGGTAGTCAATTCTTATATATTATTCTTCTCAATAGCATGAATCTACTGATCCATGAAATAACTCTAATGATCATTTCTGAAAGCTTCTTCGAATGTCACTGGATCACAATATGCAATAATGCAAATAAGACAAACTTCTTCATCAGATCATTCAGTAAATACTAAATTAATAATACTGTAATAGGGATGGAAATCGTCTCTCTTATTGTGGATGACTCGATGATGGTTTAGATATAAATTTTTTCTTTTTGCGGTTCTAGTTCCTATATACGAGAACCGACAATCGACAAAATAAAGAATTTTGTGTTTTCTCAGGCTCTTTTTCTAACTAATCCCAAGCATCCGTCTCTTTGCAAATGACATCTCGACTGATAAAAAAGTTTATATCCTTTTGTTTCATGAGAATATCCAATAAAAACATATTTTTCATATTTATCATCCAATTTTTTTAAAACATATGGAACATGAGCATAACAAATACGACCAAGTACTTTTAAATGTCCAGTATTTGGTTTCCGATCTATCCATACCTCGTAAGAATTTTTCCTTCTGTAATTCTCCTTGAAGGACACATGTTCAAGTCTTAAAAGAAAAACAAGAAATGGCCTCAGCCCCAAATGATTTTGGTAATTACTTTGAATGCATCATTAATCTTATCATATACATGATCTTTCTTTTTTTTTCTTTTCATCATTTCGTTTTGATGAGGTGTATATCTCGTTGTCTTTTGATGCTTAATGTCACTTGTTCAGGTAATCATCACAAACAGTATACTCAGTCTTCAGTCTGTTCTCAAATTTTTGATCACAAAATCACTTTACTTTTCGGTGTACATTTTGAAACTTTTGAACGCATCACATGCTTCAGATTTGTTTCAAAGAAAACACACTCAAGCTTTCTCACTGAAATAATCAACAGAAATTATGAAATATTACAATCATCATTTGTAGGTACTTCCACGTAGTAGAAGTCTGAATGAATCAACTCTGGTTGTGTACTTGGCCTCCTGACCTTATTCTTCAGAAACAGAAACCTGTGTTGCTTTCCCAACATATATAACGTGCAAAATTTCTTTAGAAAATTAATATGTGATAATTCTAAAACAGATTTATTTCTGACAAGGAACTTCAGACTTCCAAAATTCAAGTATCGAAATTTCAGATGTCATAGCTATGTATCATCTTATGTCATAGAACTAAACCAAGGTAAATTGTCATAGTTAATTGACAACAGAAACAAACAACTATTGTTCATGTTTACCTTTATAGTTTGTCCTCTCTACGGACACTTACTATGCAAACTCTATCATAAAAGACTGTCGTAGCCATTTAGAGATAACTGTCTGATGCTCAATATTGTTATGTAAATTTGGTACATAGAATAAATCAGAGATAAAGTTTGAAGAAATGTCTTTTAAACTAATGACAATCCTCTCTTTACCAAGAACATACACTTGAGACTTATTTTTCAAATTTCATAGTAGATTTCACAGAAGTATCTAAATATGTATTTATATCCACATGTATGATTGTTGTAATCAATAATCCAAAATTCATTCATTTTTATGTTGTTTTCAACACCCGAATCAGCCAAAAATAAAGTCTCAGGACTGATGGAGTCGCTTTTAGCCACTTTATAATATCAACAGACTGTTGATCTAGTGAGATAACTCATCTTGCAATTGATCAATAGTCATTGCGTCAATATCCTTGGTAGTTTCAATGACTATTTTCTTCATGTGAAACTTTTGAGTCAAATATCAAATAATTTTCTAAAAAAGTCGTGCTTCAGTGATGACTTTACCATTGGCTCTTACTTTTTCACCAATATCACATAACTTGGGTATGAAATCTGCAACAAACTCGGTTGTTTTCATTTGAGTCATTTCAAGCTGCCTTTGGAAATCTTATAAGCGAATTTTTTTCAACTTCACTGTCTTCTCCATTAATATTCACAAGAATTCTTTAAGACTTTTTGCAGATTTAGCATCCATAAATTTGCTTAAAACCGATAAATCGACTATGTTGTTGAGATAACATCGAGTTGAGCTATCTTGTCTCCTTTTATCTACGACGCTCTTGTCTCCTCGTCAATGAATTTTTTGTTTGCACCTGAAATGTCAAATTTGTTTTGTATTCCATATGACGAGAACGTAAAAAAAATCTTTCACACATATAATCAATTGATCAATTTTTTTGACCATCGATCAAATAAGAAGAAACGTAAACATAATATGTATTTATCATTGGTATTTGATATTTTCTTTGATCCAAAAATATTGTATTCTTTTACTTATGTTGAAAAAAAGGAGGAAATATATAATATATCTCTCACTATAATCTATTACGGATATAGAATAAGTCTTAGAAAACAAAGTAGACGCAACATCACGTGTCAAACTATACATCATGACACAATATATGTTAACTTCTGCATTCTGCAAGGAAAACAGTGAACTACTAGATGGTGTGGAAGACCCAGGTAATAAATTGGACACTCTGGCAAGGCCCCTCAGCGTGTAAATTTGCACCCATGTAGGGGTTCTTGTCAAAATAAGAGAGTAGATGTACTTGAACAAAAAGATTAATTGATGAGTTCAAGTTGCATGTGTTTCGGTGGATGCAGTTTTATATGTGATGTTGACTTACTGGTCAAGTACGACATACCTGCATGCCTCTGGTACCGTCCGTAAATCCTGTGATTTGCCGGAAATAAACCATCTGTTATTATTAGCTGTACTGAATGCTTTTCTTTTTCCATTTTTTCTTGGTGGGGGGGGGGGGGGGGGGGAGGGGCTTCGGTTACATATGATTCAGACCTCCATCTATTCTTCTGTTGCTCGCTTAAAATTTGACAAATTCCAGCCTTGCTGTTTGTTCTTTCAATTTGAAATTCTTTCGCAGGACGCAAGCGCAACAGCTCAAGAGTCGGGACGTGGAATTATGATTTGTATTTCTCAACTTTTCTCTTTATTGGACTGATCAAATGAGATGTAATGTGTAAAAGAATAGTCTTTCCGTCTCAAAAATATTGTGATTTAACTTAAACTATTTTAGTTACGCCTATCTTTAGTTGTTTAATTGATGTACATTAAATTCATCCCTAACCAAAGAGAAATTGGTCGACATATGTGGTGGATATAACTTTAATGCGTTTCTTGCATGTAAACAAAGTACAGATTTTGCGTCTAAAAGAATTGTTAAACTATACATATCATGAAGTTTTCATTATGATATATACATAATAATTTTGGTCTGGTGATAACATTCTTATGGTCGAATCTCCTAGCTGCAACCTTCAGAAAACTTGAAAGATGGTTGGTTACACAAGATTGGTACCTTTTTGGTACGTGAACCAGAAAGTACGAGCGTGACGATGATAGTAATTCTTCTTAGGGTGTCCTTGCTCATCTATTTAGATGAGCAGTTAGGTACAAGTTTTTGTAACATATCTAAGCAGTTCTTCAAAAGGGAAAACTAAAAGTACTTAAAACGTATCATGTATTAGATCAAAGTATCAAAGTACAGAGGTAATCCATCACACATTGCCATGTGAACCCTCGTGATTCAGGCAATGTTTTCAACGAGGAGATAAGAGGCAAAGATATAATACACAGAGAAACCAAAAAGGAACCTAGTTGTTCTTCTTTACTTGGTTTTTGGTAGGCAGACCTATTATTGTATAGTCCGCTTCTTCGTTTAATGAGAACGTGTATGAGTATGTGCCACGTTTAATATATCCGAACTGCATTTTTACCAATAGACTTTCATGCATATGTACGAACGTGTTTAATATATTCGAACTGCATATCTCATACATGGTATTTCAATACTTAGAGCAAGATACTGTGGAATACGGATTCATTACACTTTCTTCTGTGGTCTACGTACCTACACTATTATATTTGGTGCATCTGGCAAGAAATGTTCTAACAGAAGATGATATAGCTTAGTATTTGGGATGAATTAGTTTTATAATTCAATTGGTAATTAAATTGCGACATTAATAACATTATTGGAAATGAATTAGAAAAAGGGTGGCAGGTGAAAAATCTACATTTATAGTGGTAGCTCGGTTGTCCTTAAAAGAGAATTGGGGGGCAAAAGTAACATGGTCATCATGTGGCTTCAGCAGAGGGTCATTTTCCAATCCTTTTCCGGAGGGCGTTTACTGCCAATTATGTAAATAAATGACTGCCTTTCCTTGAGAAGAAAGGAAGCAATGCATGGGTCCTGCATGTTATTGCCTTCTGTTTTTCTCTTTTCTTGACAAAACAATCTCAGTCACAGAACATGGGATGGCCTCCAAACAGGTCTTCTCATGGGACATTAGAAATTAAATATTAAACTTATTTTAATTTTTGTAATTCATATTCTAATATAAATTTAGTGGTTTTACAAACAATGTTAAGAAAAGTTAATTCTTTCTGTATAATGAAAAGTTTAGGAGAGAAAACGATTTGAACTAAACCTTTCTTGTAAAGATGTGTTCCACTCGATCCTTGAGTGTAATTCCCTCCACAAACACAATCTTAATGTCACAATGAGTTTGACAAATATCGATAAAACAAAGATTTCTAAAACAAAATTATGAAGCACATTTTTTGTTTTGCTATTGGTACATGTACTACTAGCAAGTGGTAACTTGTTTCCTCATAAAAGAAAAGTGGAAAAACTGCCAAATGCATACCAGTCAATTCTTGAAACAGTTGCTAAGATTTGTACATTTAGGCTAAAAGCAATTCGAATTTGTACGTAATAATCCCTGAAGATACTACATTTCTTTAGATTTGAAATCGCTACCTACCTCCCTTTTCATAAACCATAATTAAATCGTCTATTACTCAACGACAGCCAACCGTTCAACTCCAGTAGCTCAACACTCGAAGTACTGCAGTTCAGCAGTTCAGCGCCCTAGCGTGGCTGTTCAGCCTCGGCTGCACCTCAGCAGGGCATCATGACGCCCTTATAACATCGAAGAATATGCCAAGGTTTGCACCTCGGCACCAACTTCAGTCTATGTTCAAATTCCGTACTTCAGACCACTTCAGCGGGATAAGGCCAAGTCATGCACTTCGGCAAGGCCTAGTCATGCACTTCGGCAGAGTTCAGCTGTGTACCACAGCAAATGAACCAAGTACGATATTACCTTGTGGGACCCTCGAACAGAGGTGCAATTTGAATATAGTAATTACAGCTGGGTATTCTTCTTGAACACGCCAAGGTCACAACAACCGTCCTACTAGTTATATCAACCAGGCCGGCCTATTAGTCACATCAGCAGACTACTGATCACATCAGCAGACCTACAGCGTCATAGGCTTTCTGCCCCAAGCAAGCGTCCAATCCACTATCCACTACCCGGGGCTTAAAGCGGGAAAAAGGTATATAAAGGCAAGCCAATCAAGACAAAGAAAGGGAGCAAGATCTGAATCCAGAATTCAAACATTCATACTCTAAAGCGAACCACCATACACTTTGCTCTTCGCCACATATTGTGAGACTCCTAACTTACCTTTTAAATTATAAATCTCAGTGAGATATGGCCCAAACTGACTTGAACGTCGGAGGGTTTTTCTCGGAGCCAACCCCCCGGGACCTCTGACCTGTGCTCTTTTGTGCAGGATATTTGGCGCTATTCCAGCTACAAACTTTCAATCCCAATTAACAACTCTTCAAGTTAACTGACGGAACTAATTTGAGGTCGTCTAGACCCCTGGTGAAGATCCGGCTTCATCACCCTTTAAGCACCCCACCCCCACCCTCTGACGTAAAATATATCAAGTAGCATGTATTGAGATATAGGGACATTGAATGATCTTTTGCTCCAAGTAGTACGTCTTGAAGATTTCAAAAGAAGTTTATGTGCTACAAGAAAAAGAAAATTAGGGACAACTAAGAAAAAATCTCGGTACACTAGACTTTCATGTTTTTTGCAGAGTCTGGAGAGTGGTCGAATCGCTTTACGATCTGATGTATACAACTTTACCTTACATAAATGTAACATGTTATTTCCACGACTCTAACTCATGAACTCAACATCACAAAACATCAATTTTACCAAATGCCCTAGCTCAAATTATAAATGCGCAGGTCTCTTTGAGGAGAGAAAAAGGGGGTCCAAAAATGTTCCTCTTATAGCCAACAAATAGTGAGCCCTCAAGTCCTTTGATGTCCTTGCGTGTCAGTTTTCTCAGTTAGTGTGTACTCCTCCTCCACAAACAAACCACATGGGAATGGCTTTGCCTTCTCTCTCTCTCTTCTTAAAATTTCCCAACTATCATTTCTACCAATATGTCTAAGTCGAACACATTAAATTAGTCTCATGAATTAATAGAATATACTTGCACGTATTGTGTTGTGTATGACGCTACTCATTGCATATCAATACAACCATATAAAAATGCGAGACAATGCACACGAAAGCTTTTGTTATAAGACAGGATATGTGTATATTACAGTCGTCTTTATTAAGCATATTGGAGGGTCATCAAAAACAAAACACCGGTAATTTGTATGGTTCTGTCATTTTCACTTAGCTTCCATGGAGAAAGTAATGGCACTCTTTTGTTTCATGAGTACTGATCAAACTATGCACAAAAACTCATGGAAGGATCTCATTTATCATTGACGCATCATTTTTTCACTCTTACATAAAGTTGTTTTCGCGAGCAAAAGACCAATACATATGGAGCAAAAGGTCAATACCTCTATTTTGTGTGCCCTCATCGCTCCAGTTCTAAAAAGCTTCGTGGACGATACAAATCAGGAGTTCAGCGGACTCCTAGGTTGGTAAGTCTTTGTCATAGATTCACTGCAAGGTGCCTACTGCAAACCGGGCCAGCAACCTTCTAACCCAATTGGATTGGATACAATGGCTTCGTCATTACTGGCCTAGACAGCACTATTACACCAACGCTGCATGTGTCCTGGTTCAAACCTACGTATTTCTAAAACAATGTTTTACATCGAGTAACAACTGAGCTATGCACTGAACACTAATAAAATTGTTTTCTTGTTGCCAAACGCTTTTCTTTTCTTTAACAATGTAGTAGAATCATATCATGTATGTTAAGTCTTGTAAGAGTCAAATACACATAGAACAAAATGTGTTAGGAAATACCACATCACTTGAGAAACACAAATTTTCAATTTTAAAAAATACTGGACAGATGCCAATAATTCTAAATATGCTTAAGAAACACAAATTCAATTACGTAAACAAAAACATGAGCGAACGATGGCACCGAGAACGATATTTCAATTAAAAGAGAAATAACGCAAGAATTTCCGTCAGCACAGTACAATACTAGAAGTACTTGTGGTCCACTTTATAGTCTATAAACGTCCTAATATAACTCAAATGCATATGACAATATCATGTACTTCCACACACACACATATATGTATATATAGCAACCCTTCCGTATCCTATTCTATATCCAGCACCCACCTTCTAAACTTAGCTCCCAACCCCATCTTCCTTAAAACCTTGAAACTTCAAACTACATCCTAAATGGCCATCAAAAAGCAGAAAAGAATTTCTCAAACAGCAGTCATAAAGAAAATTCTTACAAGATGCTCAAGCTTGAGGAATAGTAGTGGCAGCTCTGATGAAGAAGGGCTCCCCTTGGACGTACCAAAAGGGCATTTTGTTGTGTACGTTGGTGAGAACAGAAGTAGATACATAATGCCTATCTCTATCTTGACTACTCCAGAATTTCAAGCCCTTCTACAGCGAGCCGAAGAAGAATTCGGGTTTGATCATCTCATGGGCCTAACCATTCCTTGTGATGAGTTCACGTTTGAGTCATTAGTTTCCTCCCTAAGATGATTCTTTTCATACTAAATGTTCATAAGACTCTCTCTCTCTCTCTTTTTTGGTGAAGAATAACAAGAAGAAAGGGTTGAGAACATCATAGTGGCTTCACCATTTCTATATGTTTTACCCATTTTATTTTTTTTATTTTTAGCTTTTGGAATATTCTCCCTTTTTTTAATTGTTAGTTAGAGGGAAGTCCAAGTGGACTATGGGGTTTTACTACTTGTAATTATGGAGAGATGAAAATCTCGATAGTGTAATTTTCTCGGTCGCAGAGGTAATTTTAAGTAACTTTTTGTAACCTGTGATGGAGAGTGACTCATAAGCAGCACAAGAACCGAGAAGAAGCTTGGTTCCACTTCAGTGAATCTATGGCAAAGTTGTATTGTTCTGTTTTTCAGCGTCTCTTTTTCTTACCTAAAATTCATCTTTATTAGGAATTAAGTCCTTTTTCCTTTTTTTTTCCCCCTTTTTGAAACTTAGGAATTTACACTTTGACTCGGCTTTGTGTATAAATCAAACTTGACTATAATCACAAAATCATGATTTTAATCACCAACTTATAAATAAAAAGTATGCATTTGAATTTCTTGCCAAAGTGAGATATAAGAACCAGTCCATGTCACTTCAGATATTCTAGTTGATACGTTAGCTTAAGAGAATACTCTTCTATGTTGCACATATCTTGCTTCCCGTTACAAGGCCTCTTAAGTGGATGAATCAACAACATATACCCAGTATATCTAAACGACAGTAAAATCTATCGCTAGAATATGAAGAAGTTAGAGACAGACAAACAATTTTTCACATTAAATGTTGGATCATATAGTATATATGGTTTTCTTGATTTAAAACTTGACTTCGGCTGAATTATTTAAATTTTATTTTATTTTTCATCTGTCATCCTATGAAACTAAAGCTGTGATATATCTAGACTTAGACTGGCATTTCCACTTGCAAATTATGTATACATTTTAAGATATGACACGAAGGAACAAAAGTTATGATATATACTAGACTTAAGACTGCCATCTCCACTTGCAATTTTTAAGATAGGATAGTATTACAACAACAACATTATTCTATTTGGCTTAGAGGCTCCCGCCTATGGCGAGGTATAGGGGGTCGGATGTACGCAACCATACTCATGTGTTAAAAACACATAGAGATTGTTTTCCGATAATCCATAATGATGCGTCAAGCTGTATCGATCAACTGTTGCTTCACAATATAAGAAGCGCATTATTTACACTTGCAACGTTATATATAGAGGTCGGTTTTCAAGATACGTCTCACAAAAGGCATCTTTGAGACAGCAACTCCAAGTGTTGGTGGACCTTTGTGTTTTAGAGTGGCTACCATGCATCCTTTGGTTTAATAGTGCCTCCTGCTTCTTGCATGATTTCATATGCTAGTAATGTTAATCATTTTTCTACTTCTTCTATTTTCACACATATACTTGAAGGAAGCTGCATTTATGTGTTTGCCATCTTGGTTTCTGTCGCTAAACATTTTGCATGTGCCATCAATTAATTACCTCTTTTGTTTCAAAAATATTGTCACAATTGATTTTTCAACATATTGTAAATATTGTTACACTTGACTTTTCAATATAATATAATTCACATTATGTTGAAAAATCAACGATGACAATATTTTTAGGGAAAAAGGTACATGAGAATTATGTAATGTTACCGTAGTACCTTATATGTATCATAATACTTGGGCAATATCCAATAAAATATAGGCAAAAATAGCAAGTTTGTATGAGGATAAGATACGGCCTCAAGGCCCACTCGGAGAGCGTACATGGCGGTCAGCCCCC
>AP025041.1:3239207-3279580 GCA_036186865.1 Eustoma russellianum
CCCCCCCCCCCCCCCCCCCCCAATGAACCCCAAAAGTCATGGTTTGATCAGGAACATGAACCACACAACCTCTTAGCTTCAATCACAAAGAAATGATAAAACCAGTATTTATGACAACAAATATCTACCATCTTATCACTATAGAGAATCTTCATATAAAATTACATACACTCGGGATCCATCAAGAATAAGTGAGACAGTTTCTTGAGGAAGACAAGCGAGATGTCGTCACAGTAAAGAGCTGATACAGGTTGTTTGTCTTATGCGAACAAATAAGCCTACATACATTACAACACGCACACGCGCACACACGAAAAGAAATGGGAACCGTGACTTCTACAAGACCAATAAGGGAAAAGGCAGCCATAACACACCATCATGCTTTAAGAAATTGAAAAAGGAAGTAAATTTTCAGGTATAGATTATAACATACTGCCACGAAATACAAATATAAGCACAACTTATCCTACAAATAGAGCGACGGGCGATGATCTCGTCCATGACCAAACTACCCATGATATCTAAGTCCTTACAGAACAAAGAAATCACAGGCCTGCCGAGGTGTGAGCCAAAGGAATCTTCTCATTCCCATAAAACCCATTTTAACTTGGAGGATTTGAGAGGTCAGCTTTCCAAAAATTACAAGATAGGGATAAAAATTGGAATCACCCAAAAAAGGATAAGGACACCAGGTACTATCTACGCAACTTCACTTGCCGAGTGACTTTTCTAAATACTTAGCAGAGCTTTTTAACAACCCACAAAATGATTGTGAGACCCAAAAGATCTAGAAACTATACTTAGATTTTGCTGAAAAGAATCTGCTCAATCCACGAGAATGTATGGCATTGGTGATGCAGAAGACGGCGCTGGAAAAGCCTGTGAGTGCTTGGGGCATTTCAAGCTGGTAGGTGACCTTAAGTAAAGGTTTTTATCTTCAGAGTCCAAACTATATGGCACATTGTACAGGGAATTCACCATTGTTCTGTAAATAGTAGGAGAACCAGGTGCATCAGGCTCAGCTGGATCAATATCTTGCAGGTTCATGTTGTTGACACTCTGCTTCTTCCTTGAAATCTTCAACCTTATGTCGCGCACAATATGCTGTACCAGTCGTTTTTTGAGGGAGGCTGCAATGAAATGAACTGCTTGCCAAGGAGAAAAATTGTTTCCTGGAACTGAGCCAATCTTTCTGATGCAGCTTCGAGCTCTATCTTCTGAAATAACACAAATCCGTAAAGATTCATCCAATATGCTTGCATTGTGACTCAGTTAGATTAGATGTTTTGGACTTGAACACTTCCAGTTTTTCTCAGGGTGGCAGGGAGGAATTGGCTAGATGGAATAAACATCCAGGTTGACTGTGCCAAATTTACATATTATCACCGATGAATTTTACCTTGTTGTAAGCAACCTAAACTATAACTGCACTTTCAATTAGCAGTCTCACAATCAAGACTTGCAATCCAGTATAACATTCAAAACCTTAGATGACAAGAAATTAAAAACAATTTCATCAAGACTGCTAAAATAACTACATCAACATCCAAACAGGGCCCAGTCTAACAAGACGATTCAATTCCCTGTGAACGATCCAATGAAGTTTCTAAGTGTTTGAGCAATGCAGGAATATATCCTTGGAGAACCGGTAGATAGTTCTGCTATAAAAACGGCCATATTAAGATTACCAAACTTTCCACATATTCGAATTTAAGTAATCCCTTCACGTTATTTATCAACCTAAGGATGGCTATTGACTGAAGATCGATAGCATAGTTCCAGAAAATTGGCATGTTCTTAGTGCAACTATTTCAATGGACGCTTCAAGTATCATCAAATTGCACAAAATAAGAGAGCATTTTCACCTGGTTACTCCTGCCATCAACTTCTGCAGATTGGGAACTCTCCATCCTGAAGGGGGGAAAGACAAAAAAGCAACAGATGGTAGCATCTAAAAATACACTGGATACATAAGGTGATCATCACGACAGAGAAAATAGGAGTTACTTTTTTTTTCTAGACGCCCCGTGGAACACCTGAAAGTTTTAGAAATATTGGGTTACGATGGAGGCGTTAGTGATGTTGAATTAATCATGCATTTAATGGAGAATGCTGCTGGTCTTGAGAAGGTTATTGTTGATCCCCATAATCAATTGAAAGGATCCCTTTTACATTTCAGAGGAACAGGTTGCCAGAAGTATTGCACTTCCACCACCTGTTGAATTAGTAGTCCGACAGCCATGCCTTTTTGTGTTGTCGAAAATTGAGGATTTTTATTTAAGTGAACATAATGTGTTTATGCTGATGTTCGCCTATGTTAGTAAATGCAGTAGATTTAGAACACATGTTAAATCACTAATTGATTTTGTTGTAAATGTGGTATAATTACCAAAGGCAAGAATCATTGATTAGTAGGAAATCATGGAAAGAAATAATTGACTTTCTATATAGATACGTCCGGAAATTTGTATATGTAGAGGAGTCTTGTACACAGTTGATCAATCCGAAAAATACAAGAAAATTTCGTCCATATGTTTCGTCTTGAATCTTTTTCCCCGTTCTAACATGGTATCAGAGCGGGCAATAAAAATTCAAGACAGTGTTCGTAATTGATTTTTTGGCTCAGATATCTGAGTTCATCACTGCCAAAATACCTTTCACAGCCCAGGCTTCTGACCGAATGCCTTACCTGACCTTACCATACCGTGCTTGATTTCATCCAAATCAAGCCTCCTGCACAATTTGCTGCCTCATCTCACCCAAACCTGAAATAAACAGCCCACATCATGTCAAACGTTCAAGAAACTGAAGGAGAAAGTTCTGAAACAAAACCACAAAATCTTGCATTCTTTGATTTCTCAGAGCAGTTTGCAAAATTTCTACAACAGAACCTGCATATAGCCACGCCACCCAGTGCAGAGAGCAACCTTGTTCTCAAAATAAAACTAAATGGCAACAACTATACCCTCTGGAAACGATTAATGATGATGGCTCTGAGGGGCAGAGGAAAGAGCGCCCACATCTCAGGGGTACCTCCATCTCCTCTGCCCACAGACCAGAATTATGCCCGCTGGGAACAAGAAGACCAATTGGTCCTCACATGGTTGATAGACAATATCGAAGATAGTCTTATAAACAGTGTGTCTAAATATCCCACGGCAAAAACGTTGTGGGATGGATTGGCAATTACGTATGGATCTGGTGGGGATCCTATACAGGTGTATGACTTGCACAAACAAGCAGCGGCCATCAAACAAGGGACTAAAACCCTCGAAACTGTCTGGAATCAGTTTCAAGAAATTCGGATGACAATTGATACATTAGACCCAAACCCCATGGAGTCACCCCGGGATATTCAGATCTACAACCAAAAGATCCAGGAGTTTCGATTATATCAACTGCTAGTAGCAGTAGATGAAAAATTTGCCCACTTAAAAAAAGAGCTACTCAAACGAGACCCAAGGCCATCTGCAGAAGTGGCCTATAATGAACTCCGAAGAGCAGAAATTCAGGAAGGGGTGATAACTCCTTCAGAATCCTCATCACTAGGAGTTGGATACGGGTTAACCGCAAATCGAGGGACAGGAGGCAGGGGACGAGGCCGTGGACGGGGACCAGATCGAAACAACAATCCACCACCACGCTCAGCTAGTTCATCCTCGCGTGGTGGTGATAAAACGCAACTGGGAATGCAAGCATTGTGGAAAAAGGGGACACACAGCAGATAAATGCTTCAAATTGCACGGGTATCCCAAATGGTGGGAAGATTTCAAGCAAAAAGCTCAAGCGAAGGCAGCATCTGGGATTTCAGAAGAGAATACCAACAGGAAGACGGAACCTGCTGAAGACGAGACCCAGCATATTCCAGCAGCCGCTCAGATGGCAGCCGCCGAAGGGGGAGGTAAATGGGTTGGGGTTTCAAACCCTAACCCTATTTCACATTTAAATACCCCCCCACAATTTGCTACTTTAACCCCTTCTTGTTTTGAAAATAATCCCGAGGTCCCTGCATTTTTTGAAAAGGCCCCCGTGACCCCTCTTTGTTTTAAAATTACTCCCGTGTTCCCTGCGTTCTTTGAAAAGACCCCCGTGACCCCTGAAATTTGTGAAACTGTCCCCTTGACCCCTGCTAATATTAATAATGTTAGTACTGCCATGCAGGATTCTGGAATATCCACATCAGCCCAGAAACAACCACAAATTACAGACCACTACCCAGAAAACGTGCATGGCACAAATTTACCCATTTCACCAAATAATCCCTTATGCCTTATCACTAAAAGTACCTCGCCATGGATCTTTGATTGCGGTGCCACTGACACCATGTCCTATGACCCACGAGACTTTGTCACCCACACACCACCTCCAAAAACGTGTGTCGAGACTGCCAATGGGACATCTATACCAGTCAAGGGTGGTGGCGCCATCGCCATCACTCCTCATATTACGCTCCGCAATTGCCTTTATGTTCCATCTTTGTCTACAAAATTGCTTTCTATTAGTCAGGTTACTAAAGAATTAAACTGTATAGTACTGATGTATCCCAATTTTTGCCTTTTACAGGATATTCATACGAGGGCGATCATTGGGCATGGCACTGAACGTGGAGGACTATACTATGTTGATGCGATGGCGCAACAGGGACAGTCTAATCTTACCACCGGGACAGTCTCTCGACAGGTGTGGTTGTGGCACCGCCGTTTAGGGCATCCATCATTTACATACTTAAAATATCTGTTTCCTACCTTGTTTACTTCCTCAAATAATGTTTTATCCTGTGATACTTGCCTCCGGACAAAACAAACTCGGGCATCTTATTCGACCACTAATACACGAGTTGATTCTATTTTTTCCTTAGTACATTCTGATGTATGGGGACCGTCACCATATTCTACCCCACTTGGATACAAGTATTACATTATTTGTGTCGATGATTTTTCTCGTATGACTTGGATATATTTGTTGAAACAAAAATCGGAAGTGTATCAGAAATTTGTACAATTTCATCAAATGGTAAAAACACAGTTCAGTACAAATCTCCAAATTCTCCGGTCTGATAATGGGGGGAATACTTAGCCGGAACTTTGAAACAATACCTTCTCTCCAATGGCATCATACACCAAACCACTTGTCCAAACACACCTGAACAAAATGGTGTTGCAGAAAGAAAGAACCGTATCCTTCTAGAAATCACTCGTGCTATTATGTTCGAATCAAATGTCTCGAAAAGTTTCTGGCCGGAGGCAGTATCAACAGCCACATACCTGATCAACCGCTTACCCACCAAAATACTCCATCATAAGACTCCACTTTATACATTATCTACCCAGCACACTGTCCCTTCAGTGTTTACCCTACCACCAAAAATATTCGGTTGTACTGTGTTTGTCCACACACCAAAACATGAACGTTCCAAACTTGACCCATGTGCTGAGCGATGCATCTTTGTTGGCTACGGCACCACACAGAAAGGCTACCGATGCTATAACCCCCGAACCCACCAGCTTCATACCACCATGAATTGTATCTTTCTTGAAACTGAATATTACTACCTACCCCAATCTCGGGTTCAGGGGGAGACCAGTGATGGAACCCTAGATTGGCTGTCACCACGCACATGTCCAGAGATAGTTCTAACACGGCAAGTAGATGGCGCCGACTGTGCTAACGCTCCCAACATAGTAGCATCCGATGCGCCAGTGTCCCCTGGTGAGTTGACCCCGATGAATACCGTGTCAGAGGTAAGGATTGGTGATAGTAATACTCTACAGTCTAATACTAATAGTAACAATGACACATTGATTTGCACCCCTGGAAACACTCAATACTCACCTATGACTGACACAATCAATTCTAGACATACAAATAACCTTGTGATGGATACTCCAGAAATATGCTTGGAAAGTACTAACGTTTTTAATGAACAGGAGACAAGGAAAGTATTGCCCCCAAGGACCACAAGAGGTATTCCCCCCGAACGATATACTCCTGAACGAATCTCCCAGAAATCAAGGTATCCCATTGACAATACAAAACGTAGTATAACTGATACTGCTAAAGGTTTTTTTGTGTCCATTTGTTCAGAACAGGTTCCAAAGACAGTGGACGAGGTTCAAAAATCACCACAATGGAGACAGGCCATGCAGGTAGAAATGGACGCTCTGAAAAACAACCACACATGGGAAAGGTGTGTTTTGCCGAAAGGAAAGAGGACCGTAGGATGCCGATGGATCTTCACAAACAAATACAAAGCAGACGGAAGTATTGAACGTCATAAAGCTCGGCTTGTGGCAAAAGGATATACACAGGCCTATGGAGTTGATTATTCTGAAACATTTTCTCCAGTAGCTCGAATTGATACAATCAGGGTCCTTTTTTCAATCGCTGCCACAAGACAATGGCCACTGCACCAATTTGATGTAAAAAATGCCTTCCTCCATGGAGATCTCAAAGAAGAAGTGTATATGGAACCACCACCAGGGTTTGAGACAGAATACAAACCAGGGGAAGTGTGTCGATTGAAGAAAGCCTTATATGGTCTCAAACAGTCTCCGCGAGCTTGGTTTGGACGGTTTACTTCTGTAATGAAGCAAAATAGATATCACCAGAGCAATGCTGATCACACTTTGTTCATAAAACGACGGGAAGGTATGATAACTTGTTTAGTTATTTATGTTGATGATATGGTTATTACAGGTGATGATTTTGAGGAAATGGCACAACTTCGGAAACATCTATTCACAAAATTTGAAATGAAAGATCTCGGGGAACTCAAGTACTTTCTTGGAATAGAAGTGTTAAGATCCAAGCAGGGAATCTATATCTCTCAAAGAAAGTATGTGTTGGACCTGTTGACAGAAGTTGGAATGCTCGACTGTAAACCGTGTGACACCCCTATGGCTGTGAACCTAAAATTGGAAATCATTGAAGGAGCTACATCAACTGACAAAGGCCAATATCAGAGACTTGTTGGAAAGTTGATATATCTCGCACATACCCGACCAGATCTTGCATATGCTGTAAGCATAGTGAGTCAGTTCATGCATAATCCACAGAAACAACATTGGGATGCAGTTATTAGAATCCTGAGGTATCTGAAGCGCACACCAGGACGAGGGATTATCTTCAGGAACAATGGACATCTGAATATTGAAATGTACACTGATGCAGACTGGGCCGGCAATCCAATTGACCGAAGATCGACTTCAGGGTACTTTACTCTAGTAGGAGGGAATGTTGTGACCTGGAGAAGCAAAAAGCAAAAGGTAGTGGCTTTATCAAGTGCTGAGGCAGAATTTCGTGGAATAGCAAAAGGAGTTGCCGAGATTCTATGGGTTCGAAAGCTGATCCAGGAATTAGGACTCACAGTAAATTCACCAATCCCATTAATGTGTGATAACAAGGCAGCAATCAGCATATCTGAAAACCCAGTCCAATATGATAGAACAAAGCACGTGAAAATTGACCGACATTTTATCAAAGAAAAGTTAGACAACGGAATTATCTACCTACATTTGTAAGATCTGAAGATCAACTGGCGGACATTCTTACTAAAGCTGTGTGTGGCCGAACATTTGAAGATGCGTTGTACAAGTTGAACGTTGGAGATCCCACGATTCAACTTGAGGGGGAGTGTTAGTAAATGCAGTAGATTTAGAACACATGTTAAATCACTAATTGATTTTGTTGTAAATGTGGTATAATTACCAAAGGCAAGAATCATTGATTAGTAGGAAATCATGGAAAGAAATAATTGACTTTCCATATAGATACGTCCGGAAATTTGTATATGTAGAGGAGTCCTGTACACAGTTGATCAATCCGAAAAATACAAGAAAAATTCCTCCATATGTTTCGTCTTGAATCTTTTTCCCCGTTCTAACAGCCTATTCAGGTGAAACATAACAAATCTCTGTTCCATTAATGTAAATGGGACCGATATTAGTAGGAAAAACATGTATTACATACAAACAAACAACGTCGTCTTTTCACATGGACTGCTGCAATCATAAAATCCATAAAACGCCACCGCTTTCTATTCAATTATCACCACTTTCTTCAATGTCAAATGGAGTGATACGATGTATATTTCCTCTCATGTTTTTTAAATGGTCATGTCAATTATAGGAGGCGTTGCACTAGATTCTTACGTTTATGCAGATTTTGGAGAGGAATCGGATCGATTCGCGATCTGATGCATATACTTTGTGTAATAAACTGTTTTCGCAGCTCAAATCAATGACCTTAACAACCTTACAAGACATCAACGCAGGCGTTATGCCATTAGATAATTCACGGATTTCGGTTTCTATGATTCATGAGTGTTAAGGTTCCATTTAGAATATCTTTAAGAACATTCCAAACATGTAAGATCCGTCTGACGCAATTATTTCAATCAAATCATTTCTTTTAAATAATAACGTGGGTGCTGAAAATGTGCATGTTGTGCACGTTAAACATAATGAAAGAAAAGCCGGATTCTAAACATACAGAATCAAAACAGATATTGTTACAAGATACTTTCCGCTTTTAAAATCACGTATTTATCGATTAAATGATTCACCATTATCTCTTTTAAATTTCAAACCAAAAACTATTCATTTGATCAAACAAGTCAACATATGAGATAGTACGCAATAATGGATTATTACAAAAAAATAATTATAGAAGAAATGGTGTTTATCATGACACTTCCCATGTCCATTGACGATTACGATTGCAGATAATGATAAAAAAAAGAACAATAAAAACAAGGGGGAAAATAATCATATTGATATACAAATGATTTCTTCTCCTGAGTTATAGACTCAACTCCGTATCAACTCGGGACGACTCGCTGATGACTCGCCATCTCCTTCATATTCGATCCGAAGTATAACAGATAACGGTTAAAAAAAAAATTATCCGAGGTAATTTACCTCGAGGCGATGTGAACTGTAAACAAAGTTTACACCAAATTCAATAGTGGTCCCACCAATTTACAATCAATACGAGTGGAGCCGAGTCGGACGAAGCTTGATCATCATCGTACGATTTGTTCACCAATAAGACTCATCAGAAACGGCACGTAAAATCGACCGGGACTCGGAGTGAACATCAAGGTCTCCTCGGCAGTGACAGTACTTTTGGAAATCATCGAAATCCAAAAACCGGGCCGAATGCCATCGACACGACTCAGACCGCGAAACGAACCGGAGAATTTCCTCGAACATTGTTTCTTCACAAGGAATGGCTAATGGACCGGAGTGGCCGAATCCATATTCTTCTTCTGCCTTTAGTAGAAGCTTCTTGAATAGAGGATGATTCAAATGTGATGTGGGAACCACAAATCTTCTGGAAGTGGTTCCCACGGTGACTGCAACGTGGCCGACGGGCACATCGGAAGGTAAGCTTCGGGAGGCGGCCACCGCGGCTTTCTTTCGCCAATTGCGTAGCATCTGACGGACACGGAGGATATAGCAGATTCTGTTCCATGTAGACATTTTTGACTGCTTTTTGATCACCGGAAGAAACTTGAAAGGACGGAGTTTTGTACTTGTTGGTTTTGCTTTTGCTTGATAAGAGGAGACTGTTATGACGGAGGAGGAAGGGGGTGATTTTATAGTAGACGAGTCAACAAAATGCCCTTGACCCGCTGCCGTAATTATATTAACTTAGGTTTTATAAATCAAATGTTTCAAAAAAAAAAAAGTTTTATAAATTTAAAAATGTGCATTTTTTAAAATATTTGAAATATTTCTTAATAGTTTAACGATTGAAATTATCAATCATATTTATTTTGTCATTTTTAAATGTAGTAAAAAGCTCGTTCTTTTGTCAAATATTTAAAAATTGTAGATTCCAAATTGTGTTATAGATTATGTAAAGCATAATACTATGTTTTCTTCTAATTATTCAATATTAATTATTGAGCATGTGATGTTTGAAATTTTGATAGTAACACGTCTACCCATTGATATCATCCACTGCCATTAGATCACAACTTTAGTTGAAAATCTCCACATACAAATGATAATTTGTTTCTTCATTGTGGTTAACTGATGTCAGTAATTAAAAACCAATAAATGTTAGCTTGTAAAGGCTAGCAATAACAGAAAATGATGAAGTAAAAAAATCAATATAGACACACGGCAAGAAAAAAGTTCAGTGGATTTTGACAAGAAATTTTTATAGGTAAAAAGATCGTCATGCTTAAAACTTGGCCCAAGTGTATTAATAAAAGAACAAGTCATCCTGGATTCCGATGTGATATAATTCGGTGCTATTTAATTATTAGTTGTCATAATAGGTCATCAATAATTTAACCATACAGATGAGCCACCTAAATCCAAATACGAGAATCAAAAAAAACATTAAGTTATATTAGGTTGACATTTGTTTGTTTGTGTATAGAGGAATAGTTCGGCTGAGTTTATTGAAGAAAGTTTGGATTATACAATTTTTAACAATTTAATTATGACATGACAATTTACGGTTATTTGTTGACAAATGTATCATATGCATCAAATTGGATAGATGATCATATCCATCTTCTTGTAAGGAATTATAACGATTTGTCTTCTATTTATCGTCTCTGTCTCCATCCCTCGTGGATTGCCAATAATTTGTGTCAACATAACTTTAAATCTTTTAATAAACATTTGGAAACAAATGCAAACAGACAGATAAGTACGTATTGCTAATCAACTGAGCTTAGATCTGGTCTTATATGCTTTGTTTTAACCTTAATTCTGCACCATCAATTCTTAGCCATTTCAGTTGATTGACTTAGTCACAGTAATAAATAAAAGTATAACAAGAAATCGGGTTTTTCCCATAAGCCGAAAACCCAACACACGGGCACCTGCTGGATCTAATTGATGCCCACGGATAACACGCCATAAACCCATTTAGAGAATTGAGCACATTAGAACATGACAAAAATTGAAAGAGAAAAGATTATCATATGTTGCCATGTTTGTCATTTACGGGTGATCAATTTAGCATATTACAGTATGTGTGTATCTCTGAAATTCAAACGGTTCTAGTGGTGAATGCTTTACATTTCTTCCTCAAAGCTAGGCTTTCAATCCATACATTGCTTCTGTGTGTGTGTGCGGAGAAATATATATATATATATATATATATATATATATATATATATATATATATATATATATAATAGTCTTATGGTCTTACATTGTCATCTTCAATTACTGAGTAGACAATAAGTTTCACAATATTACTGTCGTACTTTTTCTATTTCTTTTAATAGGCTTCGGTAAATCGTTTTAGATCTCCTAGTTTCTTACCCTATTGCACAACATTAATTCATTGCAAATTGTTTATATTTTTAATCAAAATGGTGTTTTAACGTGTTGTGGTAAATTGTAAGAGACTACTAGATCTTAAATGATGAAAAAAATAACCTTTTTTTGAATCAAATTCCAACCTAAGTACTAAATAAACAATGTCCTGAGGTAAGAATGACTTTTCTGGTAAGGTACAGGAAGTAGACAACTGTTTTGAATTCTTTATTTCGAAATAGAATAGGTCCCTTTGCTTAATTTACGTGAAAAATTGAAGGCGAAGAATAAAATTAGTTGCAACTCTATGGTAGGTAGAAAGAACGGAAGCAGCCAAAGTTCCCCGGCGGCACCATCATGGCATGCATGCTTTTGCCTATATGGCTCCAACAGCCAGTTGGCTATGGAAGTATTTGGACTGACCTTGTCCAAAACTACTAAAACTGCCCGCATGCTTAGGGAAAAAGTAAAAAAAAAAAAAAACATATATAAATCCTTACTCTGCTTTAGGACTTTCGGCGGTGGTTTCTTATTGACTTGATCATGTCATCATCTAATAAAGTCGTATTATCAACAAGAAAAAAAATGACCTAATGTAAGAAATTTTATTATGAAGAATGTAAAACTTTGTGGAATATGGTTTACTGGAAAGTCATTAGACTCGATTTGTTTTATCAAATCTAGAAGCGAATCAAACCTATGCTGTGGAGAATATCTGAATATACACACGACACATTCACTACATTGATCGTTACATAATCTATTAGCATTTTTTCACTTAGTGGAGAATATCTGAATATGCACACGACACATTGACTACACTGATCGTTACATAATCTATTAACATTTTTTCACTTAATTGTAATTCAGAGGACGAGTCTTTAACGACGGTTAATCTTCCTGTTTTGTAACTTTGGAGTCAAAAGTTTTAGCCGCAGAAACAGCTTTTGCACAAAGGATAAGGTAAGACTACGCCCCCCAACCTACACAAACACGGAAGCAACTGGAAACGTACTCACTTAGCTGTACGTAACAGAAGGTGGTAACCAAAGTAATGTATCAACCAAGATTGATAGTTTTAATGGAATTATATGAGCTACGCAGTTTATAATTCAAAAATAACATATATTTCGTCTGTTCTCAACATTCTTCAACTCTTATTGGATCAATTTTGTCCATACGAGTTTAAGGGGTTTTTTCTATCAGATCAATGAGACAGACTGACATTATATACATCTTATAATAAGATGATCAAGACGACCTTGTATAACCTTTTTTAGGAAGAGTTCTTGTATAACCTAACTGCACCAATATATAAAAGGACGAAATCATCATCAAAATAATTATTTTTAATCATATATCTACTCTTATTGTCTTTGAATTTTTCTGTTATCTGAAATTCTGATTTTCTGAATTTTTCTGTTCTCTGAAATTATGATTTTCTTCACACCGTTTTGTCATCGAATTTTAATACCATATCCTTAACATATCTGTTATTGAAAAGAATACAAGTTTTATAGTAGTTCGTGCATTAGTAATTATTGTCCATTTTAATGATATCTATTTTTTTAACTAATAACGGATAGACATGCAATGGCATGTAATATGCCACTCTTTTTTTATATATTTATTCGTTCTTATATAAGAGAGTAACTTTTTAGACAGATCATAGTTATATTTATGTATATTACTATTAAAATAGATTCAGAAAAGGAAAAGAGAAAGGAAAAGCAATATCGTATTGCACTACAATCTGTCTTCCACTTGAGAGTTTAGGCACCGTACATCATCGACGCATGTGCAAGGATTCCTCATCTAAACCCTTCTTTAATAATACATCACTACCAGACAAACAATGTTTTCTCCTTTAATCTCCAGACATTCCTCGTTTAGCTCCATTAAAATCCTGTTTCCGATAATTCATGATTGGCCAATCTTTTCTAAGAGATTCCAACTCTGTATATCCCACATACAACATGTGGCTTGTGTCTGAATTCAGACAACAAAACTTTCCGAAATATATCAGGCCTTGAAAAAATCCGGAGAACTAAAACGGCGGACAAAGCACAAGAATCGCTTGGTTCACCCTCCATGTGCATGTGTTTAGGTGAGGCCCTAATCCATATGGTTGAGAGATAAGGGTTTATGTAACTACGTGCATTGGTTCAACAGATTTCTAGGTCGGTTCGGATCTGATATCGTCATTAAATGTTAATTGAATCGAATTTTTAGACCATAACTCAATCAGACTTTTGTCCTTATTGGTCCGAGAAGGATTGAATCTAGCCGATGCTAGCTTCTGTTTCCATCCGAAATCGTCAGTATAAACAAGCATTACTAAATGTCAACTGAATTAGACTTTCGTCTTTGTTGGTCATTAAATGATTGCTCATTGACATTTGACACTTAAACATACTTGTATATAATGTCACATTTCTTTTTTATTCGATAGAGGATTTTTGGATCTTCACATCTCACTCTCCTTAATGGGTCAGTGTTCTTTCTTGACCTCTACTAAGGAGCTATGATCCCCATGATGTCCTTCCACTAAGAGGCCGCGATCCTCTAACGTCCTTGGCCATTTCACCCGAGTGACGCTCGAATACCATAATTGTAACGACTCACATTCATCCAGGTGATTCTAGGTTTTGCATCTATTCAGGCCCAGTGTCGACATTATAAGCAAGCACTACTGAATGTCAATTGAATTAGGCTTTCGTCCTCGCAGTTTAAAAAAGACTAATCCTTGTTGATATTTAACACTTGATGATACTTATATATTATGTCAACATCTTCTATTTGATATGGGATTTTCAGCTCTTTATATCAGGCAAATATAATGGTGAACGGAAACAAAATAATGTAGATGTCAATGTTGGTTAACAAGTATATAATATTTATTCATTGATAAGTATGAACTTGTCTGTTTATTAATGGCACATATGTTGAGTTGCTAATTTAAGTTCTAATATCTGTCGTTATTCCTCAATTTTCTGCATATAATTTGGTTAGTCCTGTTAATTTTCTCAACAGCTAAATTTTGTCGATGGAATTAATCAAATTACTACATTAAATTTATGTAACGTCATACTGATTTTCTTGATGGACCTAGCATCGTCTAGGGGAGCAAACATGTTCTAGTCCATCCAATAGGAATCTGTTACATACATTAAATTTGAAAAAATAGAATATATATAACATAATAAATTACCATAATGTAAACTTCAAACTGAAGGGCTTTTTTCACTTAAATATGTAGAAGATCCAACCCTAGCATTACTGGGAAGCCAACTTGAAGCAAAATGTCATTCTCTACCTTTGAGGGCTCCACCGTCCTAACCTTAAATAGTATTGTGCAGGATGTAAATCAAGAGTCCAGCAGCTCTTTAAGTTAGATAGAGACTTATACAGTGACCTACATAAGATGTTCCCTTACAAACTAAACCAACAGTAGAACACCCACATTGTAACGTACTGCAAAGCCGACTTGGAGACTTGTGTGTTGGTTTCTTTATCAACATCCCAACTGCAAAAGACAGCAGGGATTAGGGGAGGCGGCTGAAGGATATGTGTTGTTATATATGAATTTGTTCATTCCCAAGAAATGCGTACTGATTTTTCTGCCATTTCTCCACAACCATCGATGATTCCGAAACCCACACCATATCTTCATCTGCAGTTTAATTTATAATAGTAGTAGACCGTATAAAGCAAAATGATGGAATAAATCAAAATGATTCATTAAATTGGCTGCGTTTCTTATATTGTAAAGTAGTAGTTGATCGACATAACTTGACGCATCATTATGGATCATCGGAAAACAACATCTGTGTGTTTCTAATATATGAGAATGGTTGCGTACATCCGACTCTATGTACTCCGTCATAGGCGGAAGTTCTAAAGCTATGAGGGTAATGTTGTTGTTGTTGTAGTAGACTGTATGAGAAATAATGGAGATATTTTCCTTTGATATTTTAAGGTGAAGAAATTCTTTTCAGAATTGATACGCCTTAAATATATCATTGACTATGGATTTCATGCTAACAAAACAATTAGTTCCAAAAGCTGAAGTTTCACTTGTCAATGAAACTAAAGTTACAATATACACTAATACATGAAGTTTATATTATGTTGAAGTTTATTTATTCACTATCATTTTTACACTAAATTATTGTACAATTTTTATAAACTTGATTTAATTTAACCCCTGATCATGATGTCCGTATGTAGTTGTGATTACCCAACTAAAATATTTATCTCATACATTGAGACAGAAATCATAACCTTATATTTAGGTATAAGTACAAAAACATGTTATAAATCCGGATTGCACGGAAATTTTTGTCCTGAAGCTGATACATACATATATATATATATATATATATATATATATATATATATATATATATATAAACTTATTATTTAATTGGAAATGCACATGGCTGGAAGGTGAAACTTAAAGCGTCATTTGCCAAACCAGAAACTCCATACTTTTCCAACTTCTTTTTCCCAGCTGACACACAATTTAACATTTCATGCCTTTTTATATAGAAAAGGAATACTTATCGGTAAACCTTTCTTTTTCATCCTAATTTACAAAAATCTACCAAGGAATATGATTCCATTGATCAGGATTCTTTGGATCCCTCACCGGCCCTCACTCTCTTGCCCATAAAATTTTGCTAAAAATGTATTCCTGTGATCATCGGAATCACGATGATACAGCTACCGACCACTGTGATCTTCATGATGGACACAAGGAACTTTATAACAAAAGACGAAGGGAAAAGCGATATCCTGTTATACACATGATAGAGGAGTGCTTCAATCTGATATCAGGTCAATATATGTTATAAGTACAATATAGCATCAATCATCAATCATGGCTCCTTTTAAGTAACTTGCCAACATTGATCATAGCAGGTGTGTAGGTGTTTCAACAAGTATTCACACAGAATACCTTTTATTGTCATACCGCATCATAGTGGTTCAACAAGTAACCACTCAGATTACAGTGAAAAGAACTGAGATCACTTTTTTTTAGTCAAAACCATAATCGTAGTTGTCAAAAAACATACATACTAATAGAGTTTTTATATATTTATTAGTCTATAAAAGGTCTCGGTATTATAATTATCGGTATATGGTCAATTAAACATAATAAGAAAGGTAGAAAAGTAGTGGGATATATGTTTTATTTTTTTAAACAGAAAGATCTTATTAACAGAAATCAGGAGGAGGGAGTAAATGACACACGATTTTGTATGATAGTCTGCCAATAATTGCCCTGTCAGGAATTTTGTATCATAATATGAACGGTGTAATTTTCTTCTAAATATATATGTATGGTCCATATTACATACTTTACAATTGGGCCTTAGAATTCAACACCACAAACGCACCACAAGAGTTGAAACCGGCAGGCGTTTTCACTTTATGTTGGGCTGCTGGAGCACATTCACGCCAAGCCTAATGATATATGATTCGGGAGATAGGAGTAAATTTTCCGAGTATTGTAGATTTATTCATTCAAAAAGTCACGCACATATTAAAACTATTGTACACATTACGAAATATTAGAGACTTCCTTTCATAAAGATATTCAGTACATAATCATGCTTCACTGAATACATTTCTTCAAAACTCCACCACGGCGGAACTGGAACCACCTAGATTCGAGGAAGCAACCCGTCTGTTTCTACTGATTTGCCGACTAGTAACTTGGAGAGAGACTTATCGCATGTTGAGTACCCTACATGTTTGCAGAGTACGCCTAGAATTTCAGTTATATCTATTAGCCCGGGAGAGTTATCTAAAATTGGATCGGTTCATCCTAATTGTCGAAATGCATGGAATCCAGCTCATGCGTGCGATGGGTATTGTTATAATATGATTGGTGTCACTAAAGGAGATATTCCGGTCACAACTTTGCATGACATGCCAGAAATTGAGGGCGCGGAAGCAGACACAACTTCACAAAGGGAAATAGAAATTGATTTGAAAGTCCAGTATGATGAAGGTTTTATACCATATAAGTCTAAGACGGCCCGCAAACAGCAGCGTGCAAAAAAGATATATCTCCTCCGCCTCCTTCACAAGTTGAAACTCGCAGTAAAGGAAAAAATCATACCTCAAACTCGGTTTCATTAGATTGTTATTTAGTTCTTCTATTGTAATGCTATGTTTAGTTTTTTCTTTTTTATATCGTGTAATAAAAACGGTTTATCCTCTGCCATAAATGGGGATCATCAATAAAATAAAGAAGGCTCTGTCTTTGTTATATAAATATATATATGTATGTATGTATGTATATGTATGTATACATATATCTCGAAGACTTCTTTGATGCTCCTTTAGTAAACATGAACTAAACTTAGTACTTTACTGATGACGTATTGTTCATGTATTAAACGTCCTTGTTATAGATTAAATGTTTACTAAAAGCTTACTAAAATATAAAATCCAGGTGACCTTTTGTCATGACAAGGGGTCTGTTCCTTTTCACCGTCTTGCTTCTTAACGTACCCACCCCCCGCTAAAGCTGCCTCAGTCATCGCTTCGCTCCACCCATGGTGGGCAAAACGACATGGTTTAGTAGGAGTAGCATGAAAAAAAAAAAAGTTGATGATTAACTAGTGAGTGTTTTAATTTCAATATATTAAGGATGGTGTAACTGGATAGCAAAAGACGAAATCCTTCGCCCAGAGTTCTACCGCCTCAGTCTTATGTAGTATTGTAAATGATGCAAATTAGGTGTTTAGCGGTCTCTTATGTTGATGAGGACTCACGTAGTGACCCACACAAGTAGTCTTCTACAAATTAGCAGAAGTGGATCACCTCTCAAGATGCCTTATACAAACTAGCAGAAATAGAGCACTTACACTGTGTGTGTTCCTACATTTGAACTCGTGCCTTCTTGATATCAATTCTCAACCCGAGTACCAACTGGACGTATTTGAACTCTTGTCTTCTTGATATCAATTCTCAACTCGAGTACCAACTGGACTACGCCTTGGACATGACACATTAAAGATTGTTTATTGCGGAATAGCTGGACAAATAATAAAGTAATATGTCTTTCCATTCAATGGTCCCCTGTACAGATATTTCTTAATATCACATTATTGCATAAAAGTGATTACACTATTTGATGATTAAGAGAAGAGTCAGTGTGTAGATTTTACACAATCTTGTTAAGTCGAATATGTCAAAAAATAAGGATGCAAATTAAAGTAAGAAAGACAAATGGAGGAGATGGACGTTTGAGTTTCTAGATCACTTCAGAAATGGGAATTTTTATGTGATACAATTATACAAACTTAGTACTTTGATTTAAAACATACTAATGTGTTGTTTATATAGTGATAATTGTTCTCGAAGGTAGACAAAATGGGGACTTTCTTGCATCTCATGGGAATCAGGCCAAACAAATTTCAAGTGTCTCCCTGTACCCCGACATGCGACACTGTTCTTTATGTTCCCTTATCAATTCCCATGGCACGCCTACTTCTTCTGTCTTCTTCTCACAGTCTCATGCTTGTAGTGGACCCCTTTCTTCCCAATCATCTTCCACTATCATGATCAAAAACTCAAACCATTCACACACTCGGATATACAACAGTGAAATGTTTATATTTTGATTTCTCATCCCGTCCATAATTCTTACTCCCTCCATCCAAAAATTTTTGGTATGATTCAAGAAATATAAGTTATTCAAGTTATGTAATACATGGTACATTTATGATTACTGTTTTTAGTTTTCAATTAAGCAATTTTGAATTATTATGTAGTTTAACGAGTAAGTCTCGGATCTTAATCTATCTAAGATGAACTCCGTCCAAATTGTATAAGCCTCTTGCAACATACAGAGGCAAATCGTGGGATATGTTCCAATGATTATAGGTTCATAACAAAGCGTAAAGCGCGTTAGAACCACACTCTACTCAATTAGCATCTCTCAATGCATATAAACTTCCGTAAATGATATTTTATGCAAGAATACTTTCATCTAGCACGATGCCACCATCGTCACTACATTAGGAAAGAATTACAACTCAAATACAGCATGTTTTACCACTAGACTATATCTACATATGCCTTTTGAATCATCATTTGTTTGTAATTAATATATTGCTTTATTAGTTGTTTATAAAGATTAATTTTGGAACTAAACATAATTTAAAATGTTTGTTGTAAAAAGTAAACAATATTTGAGACATCATAAGAAAGAATACTATACTAAGAAAATTGGACGGAAAAAGTACAATTTATGAAATAGCTTTAAAATTGTGAAACTAAATACATTTGCATGGTGGACCTAATAAACTGCTACCTTAGTTCATAGCTTGATTGACCTTATATAGTTCAGTGTAATCTGTTTATATTTAATCTTACACCATTAATTAGCCTGCTTCACCTTAATTACACACACACACACATATGTTCAAACACTTACATACCACATGTTTTTAAGAATTAAGTGTCTCATACACACATACTCCGTCATTTGTTTAGTCATTCACCTAAAGTGATAATATATAAGACTTGAAACCAGCGCATGCGTATTAAAATGGCCATACACACTTTGCTTAGTTATATGTTTGTCTCTCTCTAGTATAATTGGACATTAATATAAACATTATATTATAAACTTATCTTTAACCTTCTTCATTCTGAGTTTATATATTTAAATATATTTCACTGCTATGTAGCTATATTGTCAACTCAAACTAGTGGAAGCTAGCTATCCCGTCGGCATATGTTTATATGATAAACCATGGAGCAAATTTAATCATTTATTCTATTGACCAAATTTAATCATGATAACTGAAAAGCAATTATACCATGATATATATTCTCTGACGTGACTCTCCAGCTATATATGGTCTAACTTTTTCACCTTTTTTTGTTTTTTTGAGCTGTTTAAATCTTTCGCTGCACGACTATGACTGTGACTTGCACTTTGGATGGAAAGCGCTTTTCCATAATTGAGTTTATCGACTGGCTTGATCTTAAAATCTAATATATTTCCCAAATAAATAAAGGGGCCCACTAATATACGGATTACCACTTAGCCTCTTTTAATTATTCATCATCACCCAGTATATCTCAACGACATCAAAAACTATCGTTAGGATTTGAGAAGGGTAAGTGGTAGGCAGACAACCATCTATCCCGGGATAGAGAGTCTGCTTCCAGTGAGACCTCCGGCTCTATACGTACCTGTATAAATGACATGACAATAGAGATATGTTGTGCTAGTGTGTTAGTGATGAAATTAAACAAATACAAAGAAAGGACTTGCGATATTAAGATACACATCACGTGTATATGTACATGTAATGTAAAACAACGGTATAACATACACAACCAGGTAGAAAGTCAACCTAAAGTGTAGATAGTGTTTACGCCTATCTATGTCCCTAAATATACTCTAAAGTGTCTCTATATATGACTTATACCTTGTTAACATTAATCTTATGTCTCAATGATCTCCTATCCTGGACCATGTCCTCCGAGAGGTGCAAATCTAGTAGGTCGTGCCTTATCTACTCATTTCAAGCCAGTTTGAGTCTTCCTTTACTCTTGGTCCCCTCTACAATGAGGCTTTCAATTGCTCTGACTGACGCCGTTATCTGTACCCGCTTGACATGCCCAAACCATCTCATTCTGCCCCCTTATCTTATCTGCTATACTAGCCACGTCTAACCTTTCTCGAAACACCTCGTTTATGATCTGGTCTAGCCTTGCATGCCCACACATCCATCTTAACATCTTCATCTCTGCTACTTCCATCTTCTGTAATTATGACCTCTTGATGGCCCAGCAGTCTGTCCCATATAGCATTGCCGGTCGTACTGCCACCCTATAAAATTTTTCCTTTAATTTAGTTGGGAAATTTTTGTCACACGGCACCCCTGAGGCCGCCCTCCATCTACACCAGCCTTCTTGAACTCGATGTGCTACATCATTATCTATGTCTCCATTCTGCTGCACAAATGATCATAGGTACTTAAACTTACTTACCTGTGGTACCACTTGACCATCGATGGTGAGCTGGCTATCCTCACTGTCTGTTATGCCGCTGAAGCCGCAGTGCAGATACTCGGTCTTAGAATGGCTAATCTTTAAGCTTTTTTTCTCTAAAACACCTCTCCACTGCTCTGGTATCATACTCAGGGTATGTCTACTTTATGCAACTAATACAATATCGTCAGCAAAAAGCATACACCACGGAGATGCCTCTTGTATCGGCTTTGACAACTCGTCAAGGACAACTGCAAAAAGAAATGGGCTCAACGCAGACCCTTGATGGAGACCGACCTCCACTGAAAAAAAGTTTGTATTCCTCACAGGCGTACGAACGGTTGTTTTTGTCCTGTCATACATATCTCTAATTATGTCTATATACTTCATAGGGATCCCTCTTGCATCCAGACTATCCCATATCAGGCTACGTGGCACACTATCATACGCTTTTTCAAGATCGATGAAAATCATATGTAAATCGCGCTTCTTCTCTATATACTTCTCCATTGATCTCTTGAGAATGTGTATTGCTTCCGTAGTTGACCTTACTGGCATAAAACCAAATTGGTTCACCGTAACCTGAGTTTTTCTCCTGATTCAAGTGTCGATTACTCTCTCCCATAACTTCATGGTATGACTTAGCAACTTAATCCCTCTATAGTTTCCACAACACTGTGCGTCTCCTTTGTTCTTATATAAGGGGACCACGACACACTTTCTCCACTCATCTGGCATCTTTCATGTTTTGTAAATACGGTCGAACAGAGTAGTTAGCCATTGGACCCCTTCCTCTCCTAAATACTTCCACGCCTCAATGGGTATGTTATCTAGGCCGACTGCTTTAGCTCTTCCCATCCTATTCAGTGCTCTCATCACCTCTTCTTGTGTGATGGTCCGACTTTTTCAAAACAAGCCTCGGGTTGTTTTTGTTTGTTTGTTTCTTTTCTTGTATGGCGAACTTAATTTGCACACAACACAACTATAGCTTCTTGATAAAAAGTTATTCATCAAAAATTTTGTTTTGGGGGCATGAAAGTCTTTTGTCCAAATCCTCGAATTGTTTATAGGGCCGGACTTGGAATGGGGAGAGGGAGGAATGGAAGTGTATGGAAGCCGACTTTGATAAGATCAACATGTTAATAGTATGCTAACTGTCATTTTCAGAATTAAGATGAACGATCTTTTTTTTTCTGGAAAAAAAAAATTATCATCGAGATTTTGTTAACACACCGTCATTTGAATCTAATCCTGATTCAAATAACATTTCAAATAAAAAGGTGATTTGATGTGTAAACTTGCTACTACTTAAGTTATTTGTATCAAAAGGCCTGATTTAACGGTTAAAAATAATACTTTGAAACCAATACTATAGGTGGAGAGTTTGAAATCTCTCAAAAGATGTACGTATTTCTGATTTTCATTGTGATAACTCTTCATTTTAAAACTAACTTATCCGTAAAAAAAATTGAAGATATATGTAGACATACATCAAATATGCGTCAAACATATATGATGAATGAAAGAAAAAGAAAATTACGTGCATCCTAAAAATGAGAAAGTAGGAGTAATTCCGTGTCACTAACGAATGAGAAAACTTGTTTTGATGGTAGTCTTGTTTTAGTCTCTTTCATTCCTTTGAGACTTGGATCAAGAACCCAAAAAATAATAATAATAATTTAGTACCACCTAACTTGGCGTGAGGGAATGGTGAACATATGTGGTCTAGCATATACAAATAAATACTCAATATCGTTGTCAGCTTTGAGGTTGACTCTAACTGCACCTAAGACGAATCTCAAATCAAGATGAGTCTTTTACTTTCTATTACCTTTGCATCTGTACCAATGCACTCAATATATATTGAAATTTATCCTATAGAAAACTTCAATCATGATCCAAAAGCTCCTAATGCCCGTTTCTGAGGTTTTGGGAAAAAAATGTAGATCAAACAATGTCACATGATGAACAGCCATCAAATCTATGTGAGATCTAAATCTGAATCTCTGCCAGAATTCAAACTCACGCACACTGCAGACCTTGCAATCTAGTTGTTGTTACATTCCCATAGTACCTTTTTATTGTACAGATTCTCTTCATTTATATGGATTTTTGTTGCAGCCTTATGTGATTCAAAACTTTACATTTATTACTCTGATGACCAGATAGAATAGTAGTATAAATAAAAAAAAAACTTGTGAGTTTTTATGTACAGTTGTTTCTAAAAAGTACAAATGTAATTCCCAGATATGTTCAATCGTAGGATTTACATGAAAAAATATTTTTATCTCAGCACAGTGAAAGTCTGCCATTATAACTTTTATATATCTGGTAGTTCAGTTGGTATTGTTGGTTTGTGTAGAGTGTAGACCTGGGAAAGTAGTTTATTTGTTGGAAAGTAAATATATATTGGGCATGGGATCAGAGATTTGCAGCCGCATGCAGGACAAGTGCGGTCAATCAACGGTGATCAGATTAAAGATACATTGAGAGTATCAAATAATCGGGAATAATACTCTACTGGGGATTGCGGCTAGTTTAGTCTCCAAAGGTATTGAACACGGGTTCAAATCTCCTCACCCTCACTCCCTCACCGCACGCGTCACCACGCGACACGTGGCAGCAGGTGGGGGTGGTGAGGCTAGATGAGATTCACCCTCATCTAGCCTCACCACCCCCACCTGCTGCCACGTGTCGCGCTGTGGACCGCGCGGTGACTCACCGCGCGGTGAGGAGATCCTAACCCATTGAACACTGCGCGGCTAATAAAGTTATTTTCCTCTACTGAAAAGCTATTGGAATGTAGGCCTACTTATTTTAACTGGGGTTTTACTTTTTAAATACTCCATTAAGTTTAACGTGATCTTCCTTTTTTAAAAAAAAGGAAAAGGTTAACATGCTTCGTTCTCACACACATGTTTTGAGGAAAAGCGAGAAGGTAAATCAGGAACTCATCGGTCTCCTAGATTGAGAGTGTCATACACAAAGAAAAATGTTGAACCTCAACCTTTAAGGGTTCTTGTCACACCCAGTCTCAAAGATAGTGTATGAATGTAAATCAGGAACCCAACGGCCTGCTAGCATGAGCTTGGTCGTATACACAGTAGTCTGCATAAGGAGCCCCCAGCACTGCAGGCAAGCCTACAGGCCAATGAGCTCCCACACTATGCACTTGCTAGAAAGGGGCTCTCTTGTCTTTGGCAAGAATTAAACCTCTGACATCCCTTTCGAGAAATCATGTCCGGAACCAGTTGGGCTATGTCCTAGGGACATGTCATAAACAAAGAGTCTATACAAGATGTCTACTACAAACTGTGCTTTTGGACTAGACAGCAGTGAAACAGCTACAGTATGTGTGTCTCTGGAATCGATCCTGGTATCTTTTGCAACAACTCTCAACTTGAATAACAACTAAGTTATGTACTTGGAATTCTCAAAGACCATGTATGCGTACTAATATCCGGAGTATCTAAGTAAAACATTGTGTGATGTCTGAATTTATTGCTAAACCCATCGTAGCTTGCAAAAAGCCACACATCATCTTGTATATATTATTACTGCATCCGTCTCAAATTACAAGATATTTTTAAATACTCAATTTTAAATGAACATCAATAATAAGGAGTTGCCTAATCAATTAAACTAGAGTAGATTCTTATTTTAACATTTCGTCTTATTGTTAGTTAAAAAGAATATCTATGTTAAACTTATAGACAGTTTAACAAATTTAGCTGAAACGTTAATTTAGTGATTATTTTTTAATTTGTCATTAAAAAAATTTTGAGTTTACTAATACACACATTTAATTATTTGATTCATGTTGACATATTCAAGGGTTGCAGAGATATATTTGGATTGGGACTCTTTGTAAATGGTTAAAATACTGACGTTTTGAGGTATATCAATTATAACATACATGTCGATTTATTATACTTCAACGTATTTCTCAAACTTTAGTGATGACAAAACAAACTCTGGCGGTTGGGTTTCAACCATAAGACTTCATAAAAATGTAAAGCTTTGGACTTGTTTAAGCGTTCTTCTATGAGGGCACAAAATATATTAATCATCCCATCAAAGTAAACACATCTTATCTTACCCCAAAAGGGAAAAAGAATAAAGTGAGAGCACCCACAAAGAAATTTATTACAAATACGGTGAGGAAGTAGCATTTCCTCGTAAGTGATCCACGTGCTAAAATGCTCGTCTAATTTTGTCTGATTCTTTCTACCTCCCTCCATTTCTTTTAACTCAAAAATTAACTAAGAAACAAAAAGAAAGAAAACACCTTTTCTTTAATTCCTAGAGCCATATGCATACGTAACAAGAAGCGGTGCGATATAATTTTCTTTTCATTAAATAGTTAAGTTTCTGACTCATCGATTTCGTGTTCGACGAGCTTTCTCCTCTGTATGTATTTACCCATTTTGGGTAGAGTAGTAAAGATTCTCTAGAACTGTCAGTGTTCACAACTCAGTTGCCTAAAGCTGGAACAGAAATTTGTCCATCACAAAAGCAGCGTTTTGTACGCTGTGCAAGATAATGCTACAAACACAGTATTTGCATTCTGGGTCTCATCTAGAACTCAACCAAGCCCAGCTAGTCTAGTAGTTATTACAGAATAGACTTGAGGTTCTTGAAAATATGAGTGAGAGAAGTGGGTTTTGTTTTTGAGGAAGAAAGGTTAAATCTTTACTGTTTCAAAGCTTGGTAGAGGGAATCGAAATTATGATCACTTTCATTGAAAGGTCAATTTCTTTTGAAGAAAAATAAAAGGAAGTGAAGGGGTAAAGGAACAAAAAAGGGGAAAGTAAGGCACTTGATAATCCGACCACTCGCTACATCTCATGCTTCGTTCCGCGTGCTTTGACGGAAACTGACCGGGCCCTCGTCTTTTCTTTTCATTGTTGAGATGGGGGTATTATTGATAGAAGAGAGGGAGCGGAAGATAAACCCCACTTAGATTTCAGTCACCTTTTTGCAGGTTATGTTCCATGATTTTGGATTATTCCCGCGTGCTCCCTTTGGACTCTGTCCAATTAGATTGTTTTATTCAATACAGCTAGATTCTCTCTGAGCACTGGTCTTCTGTTATTTTGGCTTTTATTTTCAAGTTTCGCACACAAGGAATAGATTAACCTTTTGAAGTGAAAAGAAGGGTCCCCTATAGAAACCGGTTGAAGTGGTCTTTGTTGATTCTTTATGCAAGACTTTGGACTGGTTGGCTAGAATTTTTTGGATGCTTTCCCCTGCATGTCTATTTCGACGAGATGGCTATGAAGTTCTGAATTGAAGTGAGTTGGTTCTGTAAAGATGGATCTTGTTGTTTCTTTCTGAGGGATAAAAAGCCGGTAAAATGGGCAAGGTGGAAGAGAGGATCAAACCAGGAGGTCTGGTAGCTGGGGCTCATATTCTTCTTGAGGAGATGAAGCTGTTGAGGGAAATGCAAAATCAGAACAGTGAGTTGATTTTCACATTTATCTTTGAATTGGTCAGCATGTTATAAGACTTTAAAATAATCATGTAGGAGTATTAGCTCAAATACGGCTGAAATAAGGCAAAGCTAGACTAGATTTTCCATGTTGTGTGTGAAACAAGAATGATTTCTGATATTATTACTATTATTATTGTTATTATTATTATTATTTAAATCATGCCCTGTTTTGAACTTGGCAGCAATTAAAAAGCCAATACATTCAGAGCTATGGCATGCATGCGCTGGACCATTGGTGACACTGCCTCAGGTGGGAAGCCTTGTATATTATTTTCCACAAGGACATAGTGAGCAGGTCAGTTCTTTTGTATAGTTTGAAATTATGTGTTCTGTTTAGTTGTCTTCCCGAAGTTAAATTTGGACACAGCCTATTTCAAAGCCTATTAGTAATGATTCGGAATGTATTGTTTCTATTGTCATAATTGCTTCAGTGAGGTGTAAAGTTAGCTGCTTTCTGAATAACGTGTCGCTACACTGCGCTAGAGGTTACAATAGATATGGTCATAATTGTGATTTTGAAATTAGTAGGCCAGTAATGCAATGCTGTGCACCTGAATGTGGCATCTCTCAGACTTAATTTGATAAGATAATGTGTAATCTATATATTTGAACATTTTGCCGCGACTCTCACCTATATAATTTACACGAAATCTTATGTAGCCTGAACACAAAGTTGAACAACATTGCCCAACACCGAAAACACAAATAGGGAGGTGCACAATACCATCTTCAATTACATCTTAACCGAAAGAAGATATGGCCTAGCCAATCCAAAATATCAGACTGCTGGGGTCATCAGTTGTATTATGGGTGGTGTCATAGTACTAGCGGAAACCTTACTTTATGAACGAGAATGGAAACATCAATCATTTATCGAAATAATCGTCAATTCTTATTGATATCCTTGGATTTGTTTCCCCCTCTTCAATTGATCAAGCTTTCAGCAGTGATTTGGGTGGTTAGATGTAGCTCTATTAATGATTTGTATCAATATTCTTTCTGAATATGTGCTTAGGTTATTATTTTTTAGAAGAGTTAACAACTTTCTCAATCCCTTGCAACAGGTGGCAGCTTCAACGAATAGGGCAACGACCAGTCAAATACCAAACTATCCGAATCTCCCCTCTCAACTCTTATGTCAAGTTCACAATGTTACACTTCATGTACGTATTAGAGTTTTTTTCTTTTTCTTTTTCTTTAAATTGTCTTCATGAAATTTAATGCAAATCCTAGCATTTGATCTTTATCTTGCAATGTTTTGTGGGAATTAGGCAGACAAAGATACTGATGAAATATTTGCCCAAATGAGCCTTCAGCCTGTGAATTCTGTAAGTTCGGATGTTTCTTGAAACTACTCTCCGTTTTCTTCTCTATGTATGGTAGCAGCTAACCTAAGACGCTTTTCAATAACAGTAAGTACTTTTCACCCTGCACAAGCTCTATTGACCATTAACTCATCTGCTTCTGGATCAGGAAAAAGATGTTCTCCCCATGCCGGATTTCGGATCAAAGCATAACAAGCACCCTACTGAGTTCTTCTGTAAGACATTGACAGCAAGTGATACCAGCACTCATGGTGGCTTCTCTGTGCCCCGGAGGGCAGCAGAGAAACTCTTCCCGCAGTTGGTAATTCCATTGCATGGGACACCTTTATTCTGCTTTTCTTTCGTTTGCTGTACACTGTAGTCTACTGCAGTCCTTTAATATCTTTATGTTAACTTACAATCAAATGCAGGATTATTCTATGCAACCTCCTACCCAAGAGCTTGTTGTTCGAGACTTGCATGACAACACCTGGACTTTTCGGCATATCTACCGAGGTTAACTTTCTCTTTTTTTCTTAATTTGAAGTAGGCATTTATTTTAATTTAAGATCAAAATTACTTGCTTTCTCAATATGATTGCTCCTTTCTATCAGCCAACTCGTAAATATTCCATCATGCTGCATCAATTAATCAGATAAAATTGCTCTAATGTTGAACCTTCTCCTTTGCCTCTTATGACTGTACATATTTCCTGTTGTTCTCTAAGAATCAATTCTTAGAGTTTCGTTTGGGTATTCAGTGCAGATAGCTTCAGTCTTTTCCTTCTCCGCGCTTAAATTTATTTTGGACTATAGTGTTGTTAAGGCTTTGTTGGTTTGGTTTGAATGCTTGCTGTATATCACCTGGAAGTCTGGTGCATGCTGCCTTGCTCCTGTTCAATGTTTCCGTCAGAAATGCTTGTTTGGATTTGTTTCCTTGAAGTTGCTTTTGTATGCAGGGCAGCCGAAACGACACCTGCTCACTACTGGATGGAGCATGTTTGTTGGTTCTAAGCGACTTAGAGCAGGTGATTCTGTTCTGTTTATAAGGTAATTTGGAGGCATGTTTTCAAAACATTGAATATTATCTGAAACCTTTTAGGTGTGTACGGCTTTATTGTCTACACAAGGATGAGTCCATATTTATTTGTATTTGCAACATTGTTACAGTAGAATATAAATCAACTTTCATTTGTTTGGTTGTCATATAGTTTCTGCCCTGTTTCTGCTCTGTTTGTTTATTCTTTTGGATCATGTGCACTCTTTCACAAAGTTTGACCTCTGCAGTAAACTCTGAGCCTAAGAATGTCTTGCGACTCGTGCCATAAAAATCTTAACCGTGTCTTGATATTTGCAAATTTGGTCTGGGTATCTCTCGAGTTTTGCTAAATGAGATGTGATGCAGTAAAAGTAGGAACTGATTTTTGGATTCAGTAAACAAGAAATTGCTTGGATACTCGGGTATTTAGGGTAATAAAACAAACTAGGGAAGATACAATCATAACAGAGTTGAAACATTCCTCGTTTTCTCAACATTTGAAATACTCTTAACAGAGTTGCACATAAGCATCTCTTGTCAAGGAAAGGGGTACGCATCATAGTGTTAATATAATACCTGATTGTAAGTAACATCCTGTGGGAGATTTGAAAGGGAAAATAAATATCTTATGAATGCCTATTTAAAATAGGGGAGTCATTTAAGAAAGAGTGCTGTATGGCAAGTTAGTCCACGTCTACATTTGTTATTTTTCGTATCAATACGTTTTATAATTCATCGTGGTACTCGCTTTATTTCTGGCAGGGATGAGAGTTCACAACTTATGATTGGAGTTAGGCGAGCAAACCGACAGCAAGCGACTTTGCCATCATCAGTGCTTTCAGCTGATAGTATGCATATAGGAGTATTTGCTGCAGCAGCTCATGCTGCTGCTAATAGAAGTTCATTTTCTATATTCTACAATCCTAGGTACCTTTTCTGTTACCAGATAAGCAGCACCTTAAGCTTTGTCACGAATTATTTTGGTTTAACTTATTCTTGATTAATTATGCTTCCCAGAGCATGCCCTTCAGAATTTGTCATTCCTTTCGCAAAATATCGCAAATCTTTATACAGCACACAGCTGTCTGCTGGTATGCGGTTCGGAATGATGTTTGAAACAGAAGAATCAGGCAAGCGCAGGTAAATTTTCTTCTGATTGCGAGGTCATCTACCTGCATGGTCCTTTAAAGCTATGACTTCAGCATTCCACATCTAACAGGTACATGGGGACAATTGTTGGTGTAAGTGATTTGGACCCAGTGAGATGGCCTGGCTCTAAGTGGAGGAGCCTTCAGGTGATAACATCTATAAAAACTTGAGCTGAATTTTGTGTAGCATCAAATTGACAACCCGTTTATTTTGGATCCGTTATGTCTACTGAATTCACCTGTCCTGCTGCAGGTTGAGTGGGATGAACCTGGATGCGGAGATAAGCATAACAGGGTTTGTCCTTGGGAAATTGAAACCCCTGAAAGTATTTTCATTTTTCCTTCTCTAACTGCGGGTTTGAAACGACCACTCCAGTCTACACTTTGGGGTAGGTTGGTTATCATACTATCCTTTTTTGCCTTTCCTTCGAGATGTGTTACTGACATTTTTTGTTCCTTCCCCAGGAGCACAAACTGAATGGGAACATCTGATAAACAAACCTTTCTACCGAGTTCCAGGAAATGTTAATGGTGGTCTTCTTAGTTCCCCAGTTCCTAATCTGTCTGCTGAACATCTAGGGAAGATGTTGATTAGACCTGACTGTGTTGACCAATTAGAAAGCACTGTGTCTCCTCCTTTTGACACTAATGCAAAGCTTGATCCTCAGGCAGTATTTACTCAAAGAGCCGAGGTTATTCATCCAGAGCGTGTATCTTCTCAAAGCGAAAACCATCTCCAGAGCCGCCTCTGCCAAACTTATGGCCAAAAGCCAAGCATCTCACAGTCAAGTCTACCCGGAATTACACAACCACTTCAGAAGCTTGGAAACCAGATTCCTCCTAACGCTAGCAAGCTTCCTGCTGATACTGGGGTTGAAGTTACCAAATTAGAAACTGTGTTGCAATCTAATCAGTTTAACCTGTGTCCATCTTTGATACAGTGTGGTGACAGTGGATTGGTAGATAAGAATACAATCTCTAATAATGTTGCTGGCGAAATGAAGTTTATGAACCAGAGTAATGGTCAATCACAAATGCAAGGCACTCCAAGGATCATGCAGACGCAGTTGGATACTCATCTTCTCTGTCAACAGAGTGACTCCCACCAAGTAGGGCATTGGAGTGCAGATGGGTTGGTTACGCATCCTGGTAATGACGAGTGGAATCTGTATCCTTCCAGTTGTCAATCTTTTGCTGGGTTTATTAGGTCGTCTGGGTCTTCGTTTATTATTGAGAATCATGAGAACCCGAGTGTGTTATCTGGAGAGACTGGTCCTGACATTTCTGCGACTGAAGAGATGTGGATGAACCAATTAAGTGATGCAAAATTTTCACCACAGCGGAGTAACTTTTTATCCTTGCCTCACGAACACTTACCTAACCTTCATCCTTTAACTAATTCATTTGGGTTGAAATATTTGCCAGAGGAGAGTCCCAATAGCAGTGACATATACAGTTGCCTGAACTTTGATGGAAGTAACAGTGGTAGCACAGTTGTTGATCCCTCTGTTTCAAGTACAACATTAGATGAATATAGCACATTGAAGAATACCGATTTCCATAATCCATCAGATTTTCTTGTCACCAACTTTAGCTCAACCCAGGATGTGCAGTCTCAGATCACTTCAGCTAGCTTAGCTGATTCTCAAGCTTTCTCATTTCAAGAACTTGTCGATAACTCAGGTGGTGCTTCTGCTAGCAATGTGGAGTTCGATGAGAGCAATCCTATGCCAAATAAGGTGTGGCAGCAAAACACTCCACGTGTACGGACATATACAAAGGTAAGTAACGCAGATTTCATAATGTAGAAAGCTTTAAATGTGGTAGGGCAGTTGGTAGATTTCTGTTAAGTTTGTGTCATTTTTAGCAAATGCAGCTTTCACTTTAACAGTTTATGTAAGGAATTCAAATCCCTAAGCGCCATGAATGCTTAATGTACTGTTTCCAGTGAAACATATCATAGTTGTTATATCTCTGTCATCTACTGATGATTCATCCATTTTTGATAGATCCAAAGGGCAGGGTCTGTTGGAAGGTCAATCGATGTCTCAACTTTCAATAATTATGATGAACTATGTTCTGCTATTGAACGGATGTTTGGACTTGAGGGACTCTTAAAAGATTCAAAAGGTTCTGGATGGAAACTGGTGTATGTGGATTACGAGAATGATGTTCTGCTCGTTGGAGACGATCCATGGGAGTAAGTTTTGTTTATTCACGAAAGGAAACATTTAACAGAAGTATCATTAGGAATTATTCTATTGTTAGGCTTTACTCGTTAGCCTTTTTATCAGCGTCAAGCTATCTGCACTAGCAATTTCCAAGGCACGTTATGGACCCATAATTATGAACGTATCTCTCTTCCGATTACTGCTCTAGTGTCTTTCCTGTCGGATACAGGAAATGAATATTGTTTTGTTTTTGCCTTAAGATAAGAAAGTCCTGGAGATTGTGCTTATGAATTGGGATGGTGCAGGGAATTTGTGGGCTGCGTTCGATGCATCAGAATCCTGTCACCCACTGAAGTGCAACAGATGGGTGAAGAGGGCATGCAACTTTTAAAGTCTGTCTCAGAATCTGCTCGTTCTTATGAAGATCTTAGCTGACTTGTGAAAGCATGCATCTCCTTTTGGAAGCCCTCTTGTCATATTGCAGCATGCCTCGGTTAGCATTGGTGAGAAATTCACGTAAGCAGCTTTGGTGGATTGATGACACACCATGGAGGAGCTGTCTTTGTTGTATTTGATAGGGACCTATGAGTAGAGACTTTATAATTTGGTGTTGCTAGCCTCTGTTGTAAGCTTTCCTTTCAGCGATTTACTTGGTTACTATTAGCAGTATGTAGTTACTAGTAAGTGTAATGAGCGTTTTGAAGTAGCCTGTGTTGAAACCTTATCAGAGTTGTGTTGGCGTCTAGAAAACGTCCTTGCTGTTTTCAATCACTATGCTGTTTTATTTACTAGAACTTTACCAATTGTAGTCATGGCCAACATATAGAAGGGAATGATATTTCATTCATACACAAGTCACATAATTCCCAAAAAAGGGGAAAAAGTCACATAATTCATGCTCCAGCATCTTGTTCATTCGCAACTAAGAGAAGAAGAAAGAGAGCCTTCACTTTTACGAGACGGAGACCCTGTCGGCCCTAAGATGACATAGCTATATGACTAGCAAATCAATCAGATAAAGTAGGCAGGTGTCAAATTTTATTACTACTGGAAATTCTCATAGTATTTCTGAGTGCATTACATTTTCGCATTACAACAGCTTATTGGTAACCCAAACTTCAGACGACTAATGGATTATACGTTATGGAGTTCTATTACAAAGTAGACATTCAGGTAATGTGTACAGATTGTAGTACGTGTTCTTTTGAAAGCAAAGAAATTATGAATACTAAAATTTTTGCAAGAGGTTGCCGAGGTGTGCCTTGTGTAGGGGAAGTGGGAAAGAGCAGAGAGCTCATCTATTAGTTACAAGACAAAGCCCCTTTCCCAAGTATGTGTACCATCGGTAAGACGGTTACTTAACAGCTCACGTCTTTGAATATACTGCATTTTAGCTTGAAACGTAAACTTCCTTCAAAGTCTAGGCCTGCTAACCAAAACCAACAGAAAGCCAAAGTGGGATGATATTTTATGCAAAAGGCCAATGCTTTATTTCAGATTATATTTACTTATAGGGGATTGTTCTCAAGCATCATTCTAGATTTTGGCAAGACAGGATAAATCGGCACACAGAATGTTTTCGTTAGTTATACTCCAAGTCTTATTCAGAACACATTAATCTTGTACAGGGATTCTAATAGATAAACATAGTTCTCTAAAGACACCAGTACCAGTGCCCTTGGGGTGATTTCAGTAGTCCATGCCCGTCTATATTCCTTCCAGCCACAAATCCTAGATGAGAAACCTAAGGAACTGCTATAAGATACTTGATAGGCCATCATATCAGTGAAATTGTACGCCGAAAGGTTCATCCATACTTGTACTGGAACAAAGAAATAAACAAGGTCTACTGCAGATGTGACATCAATCTGAAATGGAACATGCAGTCTAACATGCCAAATCAACACCTGTAGTAACTGAGGATAATGGCATTAACTTGCAACAAATGATTAGTAATGTATCATAACCTCATGCAAAATTACAAATTCGTGGACATAATGGGCATTGATATAATTTTAAGAATATATAATGAAATAACCTCACTATCAGATTCTTCCACTATCCAAACTTCACAAACAATGTGAAAAGATGAAAAGGAACACCTTATATACTAGTTTATCATTGGAAAAGTAAATTAATAGTACAGAATGAGGTATGCAAAATCCAGTTTATAGGTACTATCCTGTAGGGACTGAAAGTGGCCGTTCAAAGAAACAACTATTTGGCCTTGCGCTCTGCTTCGCAAATGAATCTCAAGGCTGTAGATGGTAAGATTAAATAAGTTTTCTGGAGAATATTTGATCAATAAATTCGTCGCTTTTTACCTCCTAAATTTAAAGGAGATGTCCCACTTTCATCATATTCTCACAGGCTTTTGTAAAACAGCAGATAGATAAACCTCTGATTTTCCAGCACCATTGGTCCTTTCACCCACAATCCATTTTAGCTTTTTATAACCAAATCTTTCTATCAGACGAGTTAAATCTCTCTTCTTTTCATCACTAGAGCAATAGAAGTTATCCAACCAAAATAACCCCCCAGCTCTGAGTACTCGATCGATATCAAACATCAAGAACTCCAGCTTCTCTGGAGCACCCCCAATATCCAACCCGCTTGCAGCGTGCACCAAATCGAACACATTTTCATAAAATGGAAATCTATGATCTAAACTCACGTAAAGAGGAAAAAGGCCTCTTGCAGCAATGAATTCATTAAAAGGGGCATCAACATTCAAGGTAGCAGTTACCACAACAACATTTCTCTCTGCCATCCTGGCAGCAAAAGTCCCAGAACCACCACCAATATCAAAACCAACTCTGATTCCACCATTGCCCATAGCTAACACATCATCAATGAGGAAATCATTCTTACCTCTTGGTTTAACATACTTTTGAGTTTCATATCCGTTCTTGATATCTAAACAACCAGCACAATCCTTGTTCAACTTCTTACTATTCAAACATGCTAAATTCTTGCAAGCAAGACCACTCCAGCTATAAATCTTTTCACTAACATTATTCCAAAGAGAATTAGGAAAGGGTTGCAGGCCCACCTTTGGAATTGTCTTGGCAAAACATCTCCTCCTTGGCAATGGCTCACACCCTTTCAAGATCAGCTTCTGCCCAAGGCTCCAGTCGTCAGGACAAATCCCATTGGTCTTGTAACCCATGTACTGGGACAGCAAATCCAGAGATTTCTCACAAGGATGGCCCACAGATGCCACCATTTCAGTGATCCCAGTTCTGGAATCTTTACCCAAAGGTAAAAGATGATGCTGCAAGAAGTTCTTCAGCTCAGCTGCAATGTTTTGTCCAGAAAGATCGATGCTTTCAAACCCCAAGAGCTCTTTCTCCATCTGGGCTAACTCCTTCTGAGAAGAATCAATCTCTCTGATGATCAAAGAGACTTGTTGTGATATCAAAGACATGTTCTTGTTGGTATAGTGAAGTAGATGTGTGGTGGTGTGCTCCTTGGGTGAATATGTGAAAGCGTAAAAAGCAAAGAGATTAGTGGTAATAACAGAGAAGAGCATGAGCACATTCACTGCAGAGGAACAGAAAGAAGCCCTCTTGAATCTTGCTGTACCTTCACCAATTTTAAGAGAGACTGAGCCCATTCTTGCTTGATTCTGCTTGTTGCTAGCTGATTTGCAATTATTACGGATGGAGGAGATCAAAGGAGGAGTCTGAGATTTGGAGGGAGGAAGTGAGTAGCAAGTAGCAGCAAGGATTACTAAGGAAAGAGAGAGAGAGGATTAAAAGGTAAATTATTGCGAAGTAGAAGTATAATCTAAACATCATTTTTCTCAGTAACAACAAAAACAGGGAGACAAACATAAAGGAAATTACGAAAACGAGCGCTTACAAAAAAAGATAAACAATTAGCATTGTCGGCAGATTCTAAACGTCATGAAAATGAAATAGCAGATCAACAATAACGAAGTAGCACAAAATTTAGAACAGAACTCGATTAAGTGAGTGGGTTTTTGGCTAGTACAAATTTTTACAAAGTTCATAAAATGTAAGAAACGGCCAAAAGATAGCATATACTTCTTCTGCCTAAAACATAGTATACTAGTTAAATTATTAAATTTATGTAAATTACAATATATTAAAAAATTAACTAAATCAATATTTTTAAATTAAAAAGAGCCTCAGCTCCAACACCACTTGAATCCGTGATCTGCTAGGTTTTTTCACGCCAACCTAGCATTTCCTGTCACTTATAATTTTACTTGTATCTCTTTGTAAAAAAATCCACAAGAATGTTACTAGTCAGTATACAAGTGTATAATTTACTATAAAAGTAATTATAATGATGTAAAACTAATACATGAAAGTAAACTAACGTATCTTTTGTAAACAACATTCTTTTTTCCTACTCCACAATAATAAGTAGTAAAGATAAGTACTCTACGTGCTGAGGAAAAAGAACTTTATCAATTTATATCTAAGTTTCACCTATATATGTTACACATCCAATCATCATGTCATGCAACTATGCACTCATTCAATACTGGACTTGGACTCTAAATTGACATGCACATGTCTCGCTTTTTCTATTCCATTTATGTCTATTGTTACTTTAATATCTTTATTTCATTAGTTAACTTAAGCTTACTTTCTTTTTTAGCTTTCGGGTTTGGCAGACCATAAGAGTGATCAGTTTCCGTAGTTTTTCTTCTTTGGACTAAGACTTTCCATTATAACATGCTCAAGGGTGTTGAAGATTGACTACTTAAAGTTAGGGATTGACTACTTAAAGTTAGGGATTGATTGCGTTAAATTAGGTTGTAAATCATACCATGTATAGGATAGTCAAATCAGCAAATTAAGATGATTGATTAGGTTTCCTTGTACAGCAAAATAGTGTACACTATAAATGGAGTAGGTGATGTATAACGATTGAATACAAGAAAGAAAATTTCTGCAAATCAATTTGTCCTTTTAACATGGTATCAGAACAGGACACTTCCTCTCTGAATTTAAAGTTTCTGAGAAATAGGCTCAGAAAATAATTCATCATTGCCTGAAACCCTTCTCAGCCATACGGCTAAGACCTGATTGGCCTTCACAGGAAGAACTGTGTTGCTCAATCAAGTTTGCTCTCACAAAACAGACCCACATAAACAGATACAAAAATGTCAGAGACTGGAAAAACTGAAGCCACCACTTCCACCTCCGCACCAGAAACACCATCAAGCACTGTTCCCGGAGATTTGGCATTACAAGTAGCCCAAATTCTCCGGGACAGTCTCCGATCTCCTCCACCACCGCAACCAGTCGTGACACCCGGACCTGAGACATTACACATCTCAGTCAAATTAAATAGCAGTAATTATTCATTGTGGTCCACAGTGATATATCGGGCCATTCTTGGCCAGGGCAAGATTGCCCATTTAACTGGAAATCCTCAACCACCATCACCGACTGATCCGAGTTATATCGGATGGGAGCAGGACGACAACAGAGTTTTTACCTGGATATTGCATAATGTAGAACCCACAATGATAAGTAATATAACTAGGTATCCCACAGCCAAGGCATTGTGGGATGGCCTAGCTCTCACCTATGGCATGAGCGGAGATGGCCTTCAAGTTTTCGACTTATACAAGAAGGCCAGCTCTATTCGACAGGGAAGTGGCAGTGTTGAAGACTGCTGGAATAGGCTCCAAGATGTCTGGGTGTCAATTGGCACCAAAGATCCAAACCCGATGCACTGTTCGGAGGATATCCGCCTGTACCATCAAAAAACTCAGATATTTCGATTATATCAATTTTTAATGGCTATTGGAGACCAGTTTGAACAGGAAAAAAGAGAGATAGTCAAAAGAGATCCGCTGCCTACGGTGGAGGCAGCCTTCGCAGAAATCCGCCGGGCAGAAGCCCGGAATAGTGTGCTCAGGGGACAACCTCCCTCAGAAACAGAGTCATCACTGGGAGTAGGGCAGGGACTGACTGGAAAAGCTCCAGTCTTTGGAAAGAATCGAAGCAAACAGGGACAGACAGCCAACCCTTCCCGCTCAAACACATCATTGCGGGATGGGAAGGCAGATAAAAGCCACCTAACGTGTAACCATTGCAAAAAGAAGGGCCATACGAAAGATCAATGCTTTCAGTTGCTAGGTTACCCGGATTGGTGGGAGGGAAAGAAGGTGACCACTACCGCCTTCGGTGGAACAGGGGCAGCAGTCAACAACATCTCCATCCCCCATGGCGAAGAAGAGGATAGAGGCATAGAGGGGAGAAGGATGGGTCTGCCAGAAGCAGAGCAAAGAAGCCAGACGGATGGAACGCATGAGAAGCATCCAGAGAATGCTAGAAGGCACACAGCGGCGGCAGGTAGATGGGGGCTTGAGGGAAACCCTAGCCCCCAACACTATTTATACCCTAATATTAATCCCCTGGTCCCTTATATTTCTGGAAATGTTAATACAGTCCATGCAGAAATTACTAATCCAGTCCCTGCACTATCCGAAAAGTACATGCCACCCGTGCCAAATCTCCAATCCACCAGACTAGCCCCTCAGTTATCCAACAGTACCATATCCACCCCAGAGGTTTCACCAAAAGCCACATCTGCCCCTCAAACTCCCAGCAAATTCCAGAAAAGTCCTCTTACTACTTATAATACCACCACTACCCCTCACAAAACTACGGTCGCATATCGCAGCGGTCAACCCCATACTAATCACAATTCTCGCTGGATAATTGATTGTGGGGCCACTGACACTATGTCATTTGACCCCACTGATTTTATCAGTCATTCACCTCCCGTAAAATACCATGTTGAAACTGCTAGTGGTGAGATTATTCCTGTTAAAGGGGGGACCATTACCATTACTCCTGAAATTACTGTACCCCATTGCCTGTTTGTGCCTTCCCTGTCTACCAAGTTATTGTCGGTCAGTCAGATTACTAAAGAATTGGATTGCGTCGTCCTTATGTATCCTTCCTTTTGTTTATTGCAGGACATTCATACGGGGACCATCATTGGACGTGGTACTGAGACCGGTGGACTTTATTATGTGGACACTGTAGAGCAGCAGGGCCGGTCTAATCTTGCCACTGGTACAGTTACTCGTCAGTTGTGGCTCTGGCATCGCCGGTTAGGACATTCGTCGTTTAGTTATCTTAAATTTTTATTTCCAGACTTATTTTCCTCCCATTTGAATAAATTACCTGATTTGACCTGTACCACTTGTCTCCGGGCCAAACAGCCTCGAGGAACATATCGGTCTAATAATACTCGTGTTGAGAAAATATTTTCTTTAGTCCATTCAGATGTATGGGGACCTGCCCCACAGTCTACGCCACTTGGTTATCGATACTTTGTCACATTTATTGACGATTGTTCTCGCATGACGTGGATATACATTCTTAAACATAAATCAGAAGTTGCTACAAAATTCGTCGAATTCCATAAAATGATTACAACACAATTCTGTACTTCCATTCAAATTCTTCGAACTGACAATGATGGGGAATATCTTGATGGGGCACTCAAAAATTATTTTTTTGATCATGGGCTAGTTCATCAAACCTCTTGTTCTGGTACTCCTGAACAAAACGGAGTAGCTGAACGGAAAAATCGGACTTTGCTAGAAATGACACGAGCTATGATGCTTGACGGTCATGTTCCTCAGGTTTTTTGGCCAGAAGCAGTGGCTACTGCCACATACCTAAGTAATCGCTTACCCACATCCATCATTCATCATCAAACCCCACTCCAAGTACTGGCCACCCAAACCACAATTCCCTCAATCATGACCCTACCACCCAAAGTTTTTGGGTGCACTGTTTTTGTCCATGTCTCCAAAAATCACCGACATAAATTTGACCCCTGTGCTGAGAAATGTGCCTTTGTCGGATACGCCTCTACCCAAAGGGGGTACCGCTTTTACAATC
>AP025041.1:3286819-3299556 GCA_036186865.1 Eustoma russellianum
AAGTGATTTCAAAATATATGATTTAAATGAGCATAAAAACGAGCATGAGATAAATGTGCATGATATATTGCATATTACTTGCCTTATATAATTCATATATTATGTTGCCGTACTAATGAGCCATGAAGCTTTAAAGCTTACATCAAATGGAAACATTTGTTGTGTTTACACTATTTTCAGGTGCCACCATTAATGAACTAAACTAGTTCATTAAGTGTACTTAGTTAATTAAACTAAGTAGTTCATTAAAGGAAGCTACATTTGAACAAGGCATAAAGGCAACAAGACTAAGAAAGAAAAGTCTCCTCCTCCTCTCTTCATAAATATACATGCCTATATATATATATATAAATATATTTTCAGATTTTTTTGAAAAAGGCACATACACATGTATTCCAATGTACTATCGACATGTTATATATTACGTACGTTAACGTCACACACCATAATTAACTCATATTTATGAGTATATTCAGGTCTTATATCATACGATATAAGTCATGGTGATGACAAATTAAATACGACACGTTAAAAGGTTTTAAACCGAAAATTGTCGTATCGGACGAATACCGAAACTTCGCCAACGTGTCACGTACTTGCTATAAATAGATGGCTAGCCCCTACACTTCAAAAATACTTATTTTTTTGTGCATATGACGATATTTTCAGCCATAAAATCATTCCTTGTTGGCAAATACAAATCACCCCACATTAAGGCCAAATTGTGGAGATTCCAATTTTAATTTTGTTACATGTTAATGGCGCCACTTTAGACCAGCTAAGTGCTGAGAATTAAAGTTTATATTATATATATTATGTGTAACATAATTTATATAACATGTGCAAAAAGTTAGAATCTAATTAGAGAAAAATCGAGTAATCGATAAACATCGAAATTCGGTTTTCTATGTACACACACATGGAACATTTTTGGCACATCATACGACACGTATCTAGACACTTTTTAAATATGTCATACATCTTAAAGTGTTCTAGAAAATAAATTAAGGGCTGATTGGAATATAACATGTGTGTATTATTAAATGTGCACTATTTTACAAAGTTTGCAAAAAAAATTCAGCACATGTATATACAATTATACACGCCCCTACAGCTGAGATGGAGCATATGTGGGGCCTTCTTGGCATATTGATTGGTCAAGAATCAATCATACAATGTTGGTGATTTAAAGAAAGAAGCTACAAAAGGTAAGATTTCAAACTTTATCTCATTTGAAACACATGCTGAAAATTTCAGCATGTGGAAGATAAGCTGGCCGATTTTGGCATTCATGAAGAGATATTTTGTGTCTTGAAACATGTGGTTAATTGGAAGAAGAATTGGAATAATTTGAATAAGATACAAAGTCATAAGTGTGATATCTTGAATATCACACATGCTGAAATTTTTCAGCATGTGTGGGAATGTATCTTGAACGTTTTTATGGCCATGTTGGTGTCCAAATTTCATTTCCAATTTGATAAGAATATTAGCTACTAATTGGTGATTTATTTTAAAAGAAAAATTAATGAAATTTGAAAGGAATTTGAATTATATCGCCATGTAATACATGCTGAAATTTCAGCATGTCAAGTAGTCTTAATGGCCAAATTTCACCTTATTTGGAGAAATTTTGTCTTGCTTGATTTGGATGATAATCTTATGAGTTATGGCAACTAATTTATGTGATTTTGGCATATGCTTTAGTGGAATTTTCATATTTTCCAAGTCATCAAATGATGACAACATTCAACCAATCATGAAGTACCAAGTAAGCAAAGGTTAAATGATCATCCAATGAGAAGGTGACAAGCAAGCAAGACAATGTCACAATGATGCCACACATTCTCCTAAGGACTTAGAAGACAATTTTCAAGAGGAGAGCACCTGGGGGGACGGCCATTTTGCATAAATGGAAAGGAGAAGAGCAAAACAAGTGACAAGAACAAGCATTACACTCTTGTGATCAAAAACGCTTAGCACTCTTTCTTCTACACTCTCTTTCTTTCTTTTTCTTCAAAGCCTATTGTACTTATATTCTTATTCTTGAATAGGCTTATCTTAGACCACCACACATTCTATATCTTTGTAAAAGATTGATCAATGTGATCAATCTTCATTCTTGCAAGGTGGTGGTGTTCGTGCGTAATTGTATTCATCATACAAGGTTTGTAAAGGGATGGAGTTGCTGTGTAACTCCATCAACCCTGTGGTAAGGTGTATTTGTGTTGTGTGACTAGTGTGAGCCGAGGAAGGTGTTCCTCGAAGACTGGAGTAGGTTGTTTATAACCGAACCAGTATAAATTCTCGGTGTCATTTACTTTCAGCATTATATTCTGTTCAGCACTGTTTACTCTTTTTGATTTCGTTCGTAAAAATAGTAAACGTTTTTCAAAAATTACGAAACTTTCTAGAAACATTTCCACATTTCTTAGGGTTAATTTGGAACAAGTTTAAACCCTTTTGGACAAGTATAAGTCAATCAAACTCCAAAGTTCTGAGACTAGTGCAGTCTGATTTTCTGGCTTGCAAAGGTTGAGACTTTGAGTGTATTTGACTAACTTTCCGAAAGAATTTCTCAAAACTTTTTCAACCCATTTAAATACAAAATATAAGGGGTTAGTGGTTAAAATTGCAGAGAAATTGGAGTTAAGAACAAATAGGAATACGTTTTTCAAAACAGTCTACCGTTTCTGGCAGATTCGCGCAATCTGACCACCAATGATTTTTAAAGGGGTTAAAGGTTGAATTTAAATCTGAAATTTTTAGGACACACTCATAACATCTGAGGCTAATTTCTCTCAAAATGTCAGAATTTTTGAAGACATACAACCTAGTTTTAAGAATGTTTTAAAATTGGTCCTGAAAACAGAAACTGTTTTCAGAAGTTGGTTTCTTGAGTCAAACAATTTTAAAAACCACACTTTCCGCACCAACTATTCAACCCCCCCTTCTAGTGGTGCCTTGCAGATCCTACAATTGGTATCAGAGTGCAGGAACACTCACTACAAAGGATCCAACGATTCAGTGAGATGGCAACCACAAATCTCAAAACCGAGCAAGAAGGTATGTCGAGCCAAAGGCCTCTCTTTTTGACGTGAGTCGTTTATTCAATGGAAACTAAATGCTTTTTCTTATGGCAATAGATATTGATCTTTGGTCGATTATAGAAGATGGTCCTTTTGTTCTATCTAAGTTATCCACCGTAGACGGAGTCACACTAGACGTTGTTAAAGCTAGACAAGAATATACAAGTGATGATAAAAAGAAACTTAGCATGAATGGAAGGGCTATGCAATTGCTCCTAAATGGATTAAGTAAGAGTGAGTCTAGTTATGTCTCAAACTATTCTAGTGCACAAGAAATGTGCAGGATACTCAAAATGAAACACGAAGGCACGAGTCAAGTAAAAGAGTCAAAGATAACATGCTTATGTCCACACTTGAGTCGTTTAAACTATTGCCTAATGAATCTATTGTTGATATGGATCTTTATTTGACTAACATCTACAATTCTCTTGAGTCTCTTGGTAAAGTTTTTACCATGCAGGAAAAAGTACAGAAAGTCTTGCGAAGCCTTCCATCAGAATGGGACCCTAAATAACCGCAATAGAAGAAAGCAAAGAAACGAACTCAATAAAAATGGAAGAGTTAATTGGGTCACTGAAGGTGTATGAAAATAAACTCACCATACGAAAATCGGAATCATCTAAACAAGGTAAAGCTATAGCTTTTAAATCAAATGAATACGTCTCTACTTCTTCCGATCACGTAGATGATAGTGATTCTGAATCGGATAACGATGACCTAATTCTATTGGCTAAAGTTTTAAGAAAATTTATGAGAAGGTCATTTAGAAACTAAAATAAGGGCACTACGACTAAAAGAATAAGAACAAGACAAATGATAAAGATGTTAAATGTTATGAATGTGGCAAACTTGGAATTTATCATATGACTGTCCCAATAAAGAAAAGCAAACAAATAAATACCCTGACAAGGAACGGAACAAGAATAGACTCGTCGCAGAACCCAAGCAAAGGAAACGTGCTCTAAAGGCCTCCACTTGGAGTGATACATCGGATTCCGAGACTAAAACCGAAGAAGAGACTACACAAGTATGCTTTGTGTCCAAAGCATCTAATGAGGTATCATCTGATTCTGATTCTGACTCTGAGCCTTCTTATGATGATCTTTTTAGTTAGTATTTCAAATTGCATAAATTCACTAAGACTCTCGCTAAGGAAAAGAAATGACGAATTGAGATAAGAAACTGTTAGAATCTTCTAACGAGAATCTTGTCGCTCAATTAAACGATTCAAAGAAAGAGTCATCATGCATCATCACTGCAATAAAGACAGAGATTTCATCATTAACCACTCAAAATAACGAAATGAAATCCGAGATTTCAAATTTGAAATCAAGGATTATAGACCTAGAGAAAATGATGAAACAGTTTGATACGGTATCTAACATGCTGCATCGTATTATCTTATCACAAAAGCATGAGAGTGACAAAACGGGTTTGGATACGTTGATACTAATGAAGTATCTACCAAACCAACTAAGTTTCTTGTGTCTAAGAAAGTAGACACCCCAAAGCCTCAAATGGCGTCTAAGATGACGCAAAAACCGCCTCTTCCCTCATCACGCCCCACTTCTTCTTCATATCATACGAAATACAATTTTGTACCATATAGATATGAAAAGAAAAGAGTGATGCATACACGGCATTCATTTATCCACACACTACGCACACAAACACAAGGACATATCAAAAACGTCCTTCATACAATGAGTATAAAGGAGTTCTTGGGCAAAGGCCCAAAGTGCATTCACCACATGTCTACTATATCGCGCCTTCATCTACATTCTTGCCATTTGCTAGACCGAGAAGAATCACCCAAGTATGGTTAACAAAAGGTACTTGTGAAATATGTTTGGATAATTTTCAAAGTCATGATTTTAAGTGGAATACTTAAAAAGTCACACATGGTGTTATATGTGTAAAAGTTGAAAAAGTTGACATCGATCTCTCAGGTTGTTGCACATCGATCGATGTCTAGGGTTTTTAGAAATAATTTTCTAAAATGTGTTAAAATGATTGTTTTCATTTGTACATGATTTATACATGTTCATTATGTGAATATTATGTGTTTTTGGTGATTATTATTGTCATGTGACTAACATGCCTTGGAAGTTTCTACAACTTACCAAAAAGGGCAAAATTGGTATTTTGAGTTTTGTAGGAACATGATATGGTGGAAATATTTCAAGCATATTCTTATACTATTTATCATGACAAAGTTGATATCATGATTATTTATGACCATCCGGGTCATTTCTGGAGTTTTCTCACACCAGGGGTATTTTGGTCATTTTACCCCCAAGGGTATTTTTGGTATTTTCACTCAAGGAATCTCTTGAGTATATTATTATCTTCATTCTGGAGCTGTGTTATTATTATTTTGAAGATAATATGGTGATCTTATATCTTATTCTCTCAACCGATGATATTATTGACTATAGCTGGATATGTGACGATTTGAGATGTCACATTCTATTTTTTCTTGAAGACCCTCTTATATATGTTATAAGAGAAATTTATCATCATTATTCAGAGATATTAAAGGTGTCAAAGGTGTGGAAATGATTCACATATAAGAAGAAATATTGGGGAATTTCGGTGTTACACGTTGACATAATCTTGTCAATGTTATCTATTTATTTCTTCTTCAAAAATCTGAGTTGCTACACTTATATATATGTGGAAAAACGTGATTGTAGGTGGATATGATGTGGAGTTCATTTTATGAGTTGGAGACAAGTGGACCAACCAAAAAGGAGCTAGTTGGCAAAATTGCCAACTTGGATTTACTAAATAGCCAACGGCTATATTGTTTTTTGGTATTTTCAGCAGATTTTTGAAGTCAAATGAAGACTTCACATGTCCTATTATGTGCTTGAAGTTGGGGATAATTTGGTGGTATTATCCTTTCTTATTTTATTAAGAAAAATCAAAATTTTTGTTTGAAAAAAAGTAGCCAACGGCTACAACATCTCAATTTGGAGCAGATTTTGGATTTAAAATGGTCAAGGTCACATGCCTATTATCTTGCCAAAAAGTTGAGAAGATGATGGAGTTTGTTATGGTGCTATTATCTTCACATTTTCAAGATAATTCCAGTCATATTTTAGTGAAACTTTCGGCCACATCATTTTGCCAAGGTGGACCAATCATGTTGTTTTATTTTGCCAAGTGTACAAAGCCAACCAATGATAAGAAGACATTTGGAGTTGATGATGAAGATGATGACACATTCGCATTCTTATCTTCAAGGCTCATCTCACACTATAATAGAGGGCATTGGTGAAGAGATGAAACACACTTGAAGTTCACAAGCATTCTATAGCTTTCATATTCATCTTCTTGTTCTTGTTGTTGTATTTGTTGTAGCAAAGTTTGTTCTTAATATTTTGGTGAGCTACAAGCCTCTTGAGCTTCATTTGTAAGATTCATTAGCCATCTTTATAAGGCTACATCAATAGGTGTTTGGAGGTATCGCAACTAAGTGTTGCTTAGAAGGTGATTATCCAAGTCTTGAGTAGGGGTTGGTGTATAACCCAAGGATCAAGCTTGGCTCTTGTTGTAAGGTGTTCATATCATAGTGAAATCCAAGGAAAGGTGTTCCTTGGGACTGGAGTAGGTCACATTGACCGAACCAGGATAAATCCTCGGTGTTCTTCTCTTGTTTCTTTATTTCTGTTTTCTGCCCGTTTTTGACTGCAGTTTTCACCCAACTTCACACAATTTGAAAAAATAGCTAAACATTTTCAAAATTCGTGCTTTTTGGTGGAGTTGTACTTCAGACTGTTAGCTTTCATTTGCAACAGATCACTTTATTTGAGCAAGTAAAAGTTAGTCTTTCAGTCTTTGCACGATAACTGCTCCAATCTGGCTGCAATCTGACTAGTTTTGAGAAAAGTTAAATTCTGTATTTTTCAAGAATTTTTAAGGTCAGGGCCTTTTGGAAACTTCATCTAAACATCCTAAGGAGTGTTTTGATATAAAGATCAACCTGTTTGGTTGAGTATTCAAAGAGAAACACTATTTGCAAAATCAGCAACATTCTGTCCAATTCTGTCCAGATTGACCATCTGAATCTTTTATTTGTTTGAAGGGTCAAACGATCTTCTTTTTGTCTGATTTTTGTACAGAGTCTTGTTAACTCATTGAAGTTTAATTCTGTAAAGTTTCATAATTTTTGAAGTTGTGTACAATTATTTGTGAATTTTGGAAAAAACGGGTTCTGAATCTGAGTTGGTCTCAGATTCTGTTTTCAAGGGGGATTTTAACAAAGGGTTGTAGTGTAATTTTCGCTAACCACTATTCACCCCCCCTCTAGTGGTGTTCATTGCAGGTGCACGGTCCAACATTTGGTATCAGAGCCAGACCAACACCACTCAAAAGAAGCAAGATTCAAACACCGTACGAACAATACAAGGCCAAGAAACAACAATTCATAATATACTTGCTTGTCTCAAATCAAAGGTACATACTATGGCTATTGTTTCTCACAAAGGTGAGTTGGAAAGGTATGTCCACACAACGCCCTCCTCTTTTTGATGGCAATAATTTTGTTCATTGGAAACTAAGAATGAGGCTATTCTTAATGGCTATAGACATCGATTTATGGTCTATAGTTGAAGATGGGCCGTACATTCCAATGAAAGTTGTACAAGTTAGTGGAGTAACTCAAGAGGTTGAAAAATATAAAAGTGAATGGTCATCAGATGATAAAAAGAAAATGTCCATGAATGCTAAAGCTATGCAATTACTTTTGAATGGACTTACAACTTCTGAAGCAGGATATGTGTCAAATTGCACAAGTGCACACGACATGTGGAAATCACTTGTATTAAAGCATGAAGGTACTAGTGGTGTTAAAGAGTCAAAAATAAACATGCTTATGACTGAATTAGAGACTTTCAAAATGTTGCCAAACGAATCCATAACATCTATGGATTTGAGGATTACTAATATTTTCAATGCCCTTGAAGCTTTAGGGAAGTCATTTCGAACAATGAAAAGGTTCAAAAGGTGCTACGAAGTCTCCCTGCTGAATGGGATCCAAAGGTGACTGCAATCGAAGAGACAAAGTCAATCACCAAGATGGATGAATTGATCGGGTCTCTTAAAGTCTATGAGGTAAAACTGAACCAACGAAAGTTTTGAATCGTCTAAGTCATCCAGTAAGTCAATAGCCTTCAAAACAACTGAAACATATGCTAATAACGATGATAGTAATAGTGATACTGAATTAGACGATGACTTGATATTGATTGCTAGAAAACTTAGAAAGTTTTTCAAACGCCCAAATAGGAATAGACAACATAATTCTTCTTCTTCTTCTTTTTCTCAATCTAAGAAAAATAACACAAACAAATGGTATAATAAAGAATTAAAGTGTTATGAATGCGGTCAAAAAGGACATATTTCATACGATTGTCCAACAAAGAAAAATAATAATAAAAACAACAATAATAAACAAGCCAAGGATAAGGAAGCTCAAACGTCAAAGACAAAGGAGTCTAAGGCAAGAAAAGGGAAACGAGCAATGAAGGTGAGCACATGGAGCGACTCATCCGACTCAGAATCTGAAACTGAGGAAGCTCAAGTGTGCTTCGTATCCAACGAGGTATGTTCTTCTTCTGATAGTGATTCTGATAGTGACATGACACTTGATGAAATGTATGAAGAATTCCTACGAATGCATGCTCACTGTAAGAGGCTCTCTAAAGAAAAGAAGAAACTAGTTGAAGAAAATGACAAGTTGAAGACGTCCAACTTGGAATTTTCCGATCAACTAGAATCTCTTAAACAAGAGTCTACTAATACTCTTGATTCTTTAGAGAACAAAATTGAATCATATAGGAAAGATGAACAAAAGTTACAAATGGAAAATAAAATGTTGAAATCCAAGTTAGAAAGTTGTGAAAATGAAATAGTGCAACTTAAGTCTTCTAAATTTACCTTAGAAAAAATGATAGAACAATTTAAATCGGGTGCAAATATGTTAGATACACTTATCTCATCACAAAAGTATGGCAATGATAAAACCGGCCTAGGCTATAAAGAAGAAAACGAAAAAGTAAATGAAAAGACTAAGTTTGTTTCATCTAGTACAAAGTTGCCATATAATACAAAATCAACTTTGCCTGCTACATCTTCTTCTACACCTTCTTCTACTCATATCAAGGCAAAAATACAACACAAACCCACCAATATGCACACGCATAAACATACATCTAGGCTTAATTTTGCATCTAGACAACCTAGAAATCATGCCTACATGTATACAAATGCAACTAGACCAAATAAAATGCATCCAACTTTTTATGAACCTAAGCGTAAGCAACTCTCATACAAATCTTATAGAAACACACAATGAATATACATATAGAGCACCATATAAGAAACAAAATCGCATGCCTTATACACATTATAAGATTTGGTCATCCTATAATGATTATCAACCATGGCGCAACATGTATAACAATGCATCCTCACTTATGTGGAATAATCATCTATATGCTTATCCTTCTTACTTTAAACCATGCTAAAAATGTGCCTAGAAAGTATATTCAAGTTTGGATACCTAAGGGTTATCTAAACAAGAATAATGCCCCTAACATTCAAGGACCCAAATAAAGGGTACCTAAAACTTTGTCTCCATTGTAGGAAAAAATGCAAGGAATGCAAGAAAGAGGCAAAGTCAAAGAATCTAAAAACCAAATGGTTTTTAGATAGTGGATGTTCGAGGCATATGACGGGCAACCCCAATCTATTCACCGAACTTGAACATATTGATGGTGGAAAGGTAACATTCGGTGACAACAACAAAGGAAAAGTTGTTGGAAAAGGAACAATCGGGGACCCAAACACATTTCAAATACGAAATGTGTTGCTAGTAAGCAATCTCTCTTATAATTTACTTAGTATTTCTCAACTTATAGATTGTGGTTATAATGTCTCCTTTCTTCCCAATTCTTGTGATATAATAAATGAAAAAGGAGAAACGGTTTTAAAAAGGAAATAGAGATGGAAATATTTATACCCTTACCTTAGATAACATGTTAAATGCTAAGGTTAAGTGTCTAATATCACATGACTTAGATGTGAATTTATGGCATAGAAGATTAGGCCATATAGGAATTTCAACCATTAGGAAATTATCTAAAAAGAATTTAATTAGAGGTATGCCTAAGTTAGACTTAGATAATTTTCAAATGTGTGAAGCATGTATTAAGGGAAAACACATTAAAGAAACCTTAAAACCGAAACATGAAGTGAGTACTAGTCATGTACTAGAATTGCTTCACTTAGACTTATTTGGTCCAAGTAGGACAAGAAGTCTAGGTGGACACTACTATGTGTGTGTCATAGTAGACGATTACTCACGCTACACATGGACATTGTTCTTAACACACAAAGACGATGCTCCATTAGCAATTGAAACCCTTATCAAGCAACTTGAAAACATTTACGAAGAAAATGTCAAAAGAATTAGAAGTGATAGAGGTGGAGAATTTAAAAATAAAGACGTAATCAAATTTTGTGAACTTTATGGAATAAAACATGAATTCTCACCACCTAGAACACCACAACTCAATGGAGTTGTTGAACGTAAAAATAGAACGATTCAAGAAGTTGCAAGGACAATGCTGTGTGAAAATAAATTACCTAAGTATTTATGGGCTGAAGCTGTTAACTGTGCATGTTATATTATAAATAGGCTCACTATTAGAAAGAAATTAAATAAAACGCCTTATGAATTGCTAAACAATAGACAACCTAAAATAGATTATCTTAAAGTATTTGGATGTAAATGTTTTGTGCTAAACACTAAGGATAATCTAGATAAATTTGAACAAAAGTCTATTGAATGTATATTTGTTGGATATTCAACTAACTCAAGAGCATATAGGTGTTATAATCCTGCATCTAGAAAAATAATTGAATCCATACATGTGAAATTCAATGAAAATGCATGCTTTGAAGTTAGTGATAAACATCAACATAAACAAGAAACAAATGTTGAAAATATGTTTGATGATGAAGTATTACTTGAGCCTGTACTTGATCATCTAGAACCAACTCCCCCTGAACAAGACATGCATGAACCCTTAGATGAAATGAATCAAGAAAATTTGCAATTGGAAGATGATACAACTAATGATCCAATTACATATGATAACATTCACACTAATGAAACTTTTGAACAAGATGAGGGTGAACCTAGTCAATCTAGGAATTGGTGGCACCCTAGAGAATTAATCATTGGGGATCCAAGTGTTGGGGTTAGAACACGTAGAAACATAAGTCAACTTGAAGGACATAGCTTAGTCTCACACATAGAACCTAAGAATGTTAAGGAAGCCTTAGGTGACATATCATGGATAGATGCTATGCATGAGGAATTAAATCAATTCACAAGGAACAACGTATGGGACTTAGTACCTAAACCTGAAGACAAGTCTATCATAGGAACTAAATGGGTCTTTAGGAATAAAATGGATGAACAAGGAAATATTACAAGAAATAAGGCTAGACTAGTCGCACAAGGTTATAATCAACAAGAAGAAATAGATTATGAGGAAACCTTTGCACCCGTTGCACGACTAGAAGCAATTAGATTGTTACTTGCGATTGCAAGTCTAAGTAACATTAAACTCTTCCAAATGGATGTCAAGAGTGCATTCTTAAATTGATACATCCAAGAAGAGGTGTTTGTCAAACAACCCCCTGGATTTGAAGATCCAAAGAATCCTAACCATGTTTACAAGCTTAAGAAAGCTTTATATGGTTTGAAACAAGCTCCAAGAGCTTGGTATGATAGATTTGCAAACTTTCTTATTGCGAATAATTATGAAAGGGGAACCATAGACAACACATTATTCCTAAGAAGAAAAGGTAATGATTTATTAATAGTTCAAATATACGTAGACGATATTATCTTTGGTTCAACTAACCCTACCTTAGTAAAAGACTTCGAAGAATGTATGAAGTCAGAGTTTGAAATGTCAATGGTAGGAGAGTTGAATTATTTCTTAGGACTCCAAATCAAACAAACCCCTCAAGGAATTCACATTAGCCAACTTAAGTATGTCAATGATATGATTAAGAAGTTTGGCTTTGAAGATTTGAAACCTACAACTACCCCCATAAGTGTTAGTACCAAACTCGATAAGGATGAAAATGGTAAACCTTTTGATGACACACTCTATAGGTCTATGATTGGCTCATTGTTATACTTAACTGCATCAAGACCTGATATCATGTTTAGTGTGTGTATGTGTGCTAGGTTTCAATCTTGTCCTAAGGTATCACATTACAATGCAGTGAAAAAGATATTTAGATATCTTAAGCATACACCTCACTTAGGACTATGGTATGATAGAAATGCTAAGTTGGAATTACACGCATATAGTGATGCTGATTATGGTGGTTGCAAGTTAGATAGAAAATCCACTAGCGGCACATGTCAATTCATAGGAACCAATTTGATCTCTTGGTTTTCTAAAAAGCAAGCTAGTGTAGCTCTTTCTACCACTGAAGCCGAGTATATTACTTTGAGTTTATGTACTACCCAAATACTTTGGCTTAAACAGCAACTTAGTGATTTTGGCATTAAAATGAAAAAGATTCCAATTTTCTGCGATAGCACAAGTGCAATCA